>VNJQ01003708.1:0-56845 GCA_008042515.1 Drosophila truncata | reverse complement strand
TATATATATATATATATGCATATATATATACATATATACATACCACTAAATAGTTTAAATGTTTATTTATTGTATTTGAACAAAAGGAACGATAATGAAACCAAATTTAAATAAAAGTAATAACTCGAAAAACTAAATCAAGCTGTTTTTTTAATTGGGACACAGGATCTCAGTAAAGTATGGAGTGAACAAGTAAGTAAACGAATAAAAAAATATATATACAATTATTTAAAATATTAAACAAAAACAAAAAAAAAAAGAAAAAAAAAACAAACCAAAACCAAACGATTTATATATATATATATATATATATATATATATATACATATATACATATAAATAAATAGTTTAAATGTTTATTTATTGTATTTGAACAAAAGGAACGATAATGAAACCAAATTTAAATAAAAGTAATAACTCGAAAAACTAAATCAAGCTGTTTTTTTAATTGGGACACAGGATCTCAGTAAAGTATGGAGTGAACAAGTAAGTAAACGAATAAAAAAATATATATACAATTATTTAAAATATTAAACAAAAACAAAAAAAAAAAGAAAAAAAAAAACAAACAAAAACCAAACGATTTATATATATATATATATGCATATATATATACATATATACATACCACTAAATAGTTTAAATGTTTATTTATTGTATTTGAACAAAAGGAACGATAATGAAACCAAATTTAAATAAAAGTAATAACTCGAAAAACTAAATCAAGCTGTTTTTTTAATTGGGACACAGGATCTCAGTAAAGTATGGAGTGAACAAGTAAGTAAACGAATAAATGAACAATATACCGTTAAATGAACAAGAAAATTAACTACTGAATGAACAAGTAAATAACCGAGTGAACAAGTGGGTGAATAAGCGGATGAACTAGGGGGTGAACAAGTGGTTCAATAAATGAATGTCTCAAAGTGAATATATAAAGTGTGCAAGTGAAAAACTGAGTAAGACAGGTCTACAAATATGATGGTTTTGTGAGTTGTTGGAAAGATAGGGTTAATTTCCGAAGGAATTGGGTGGGTAGAATCCGAATCCGGCGTCGATCATCATTTAGAACAACCCTTTACCTTTAATTTAAGACCTCCTGAGATCAAATAGGATTTGTTCGCAAAGGCTTTTTAAAATTACACAGTTTCCCAAAGGCCAAATGATAACCCTAATGACGGCGTAGCGCTTCATTTCGTTCAGTTCTTGAAAAGCTGAAGTTCATTTCTAAACGAATAAATAGCACAAAAAAAATTTGTTACTCCCTCCACATACCCCTAAAAGTTCGAGAACGCCGTTTTTCAGGTCCATAACCTGAAATATCTCAAAATCCCGACGTAATGGCCAATCCTGATTTGCATTTGAATTACATCATCTTTCCAACAACTGGAGCTTGTTGACCTGTGTAATCAATTCATTTAAAAAGTAAACAAGCAACTTAGTGAACATCCCAGTGAATAATCTACTAAGAACTTGATTTTGCATTTATTTCATTACAGATTCACATAAAAATATATAAATGAATCTCAGTACAGCATGGTTGCGATGCACCTGTCGATACTGGCATTTATGTCGGTAAATCCTTGGATTGCATTATCGGTGGCCTGCGTGGTGCAGGAGGTGGCATCGGTGGCAATGGCCGGAACACTGCGTCGCAGTCCAATCAGATGACGCATTGACTTTTGAGCACCTATAAGGTACTTGGTACCCATAATGTACAGAATGCTCTTGCACTTTTTACGCAAGATATAATTGGTTGTGTTTTTACACTTTCGATACTGCTTGACGACCTTATATCCATTCACGGTCAACTGGAGAACCGAACGCTTGGTGTTCAGAATAATCTTAACTGAGTTGACAGCGGCATTGCGGCCACAGACCACAAAGCCTAAGGTGGCCTGTTCGAGGACACCGGCTATATGGACCGTCTCTGTAGTCACGCAGTCCTCGCTCTCCACCGCCCGCTTCTCAATGTCGCCGGCCAACTGCTCAAGCTGCCGGTACGGATACAAGAAGATCTTCAGAAGCTGACGCTCCGTCAGCCTCACGATGTACCAGGCCAGGGCCTTAGACTCGTTTATAAAGAATTTTTCCATTGAGTCCAAGAAAGCAAAGTCATCGATCTCCATGCCGCCATCATCGGACATTTGAGGAATTTCGGGCATATCCAAGTCAAACTCCTTGTCCAAGTCAATGTCGAGGTCCAAGTCCAGGTCCAAGCCGAGGTCTAAATCAAGGTTCAAGTCGTCCATGTTGAGTTCAATGCCCAATTCCTTGGCCATCTCCTCGATGGATGGAAGTGGGATTGCCTCTTCGGGCACAGCCGATACCTAAAAAATAGCACACAGAATATAAGTCACACAGATAAATCACTTTTTTAATACAACAAAAAAATTCTAAAATGAAGACACAAGCCTTTTTAAGCAAATTTTTTAATTGATTTCAAATCTAAATTTTGTCACACATTTAATCCCTTCTTAAATATTCCTTTTTTACTCACAGTTGCCAAGCCGAGGGCCAAGACCACAATAATCACACTCCTCATGGCTGATTTATTTTTGCTGGGATCTCACTTGGGGACCTGCCTTTTATATGCCCGAACTCTTCGCTGTCCGCAAATACTGAGATAGCCATATCTATACATTCGGTTAATTAAAATATATTCAAGAGTTGGTTTTATCGGTCCAACATGTGCCTACTGGTTGGCCGATTGCAATATTTCCCATTATTATTTGGCTTATGCCTTTGTTTTACTTTACTTTACCTTTAATCGCAATAATTTCCGTCGGACTGTTGTTTTTTCCTTCAATTTCTCCAATTGTTTGAGATTAGGTCGCAAATTGTATTTGGGCTGAGCGATAGGAAACATCTATTACTGGATTCCCCACTTCAGATCGCTCCTTCCTATCGGTGAATCTTAATAATGCTTTAATTCTGGCAGATAATGTCAGTTTATGGCTCCTTCGTGCTAGTGCCCTCGATTAAAAGTCTGCACAAATTAAATCTTGAGGCACTTGAGACACATATAAGTGTGCGTTAAGAGGTAAGAGTCTACATAAAAACATAAGACAAGAAAGGAAGCTTTTATGCTTGACAAGAGACTTCATCTTTATCCTGTATCATCTCAGCTTGGATATGTTTTTCTTCTTTTGCATAGCTCATAGTTTTCTTCCTTTCCTGCTTTTGTTTAGCCATTGGAGGCACTGGTGAGCCGAACACCCTTATAATTTAGCAACCCCCTTAATGCGAAAGGCATGCAGTTATATTGATAGTTGCTAATTCTATTTAAAGTATATTTCTCAATAAGCTACATACATAACTAGTAACAAGTAACTCGTCTAATCGCCTTCGTCAGATGTCTCCTTTTTCTCCTTCTTTGCGGCCTTCTTGGCCTTCTTTGCCTGCTTATTGAGAGACTCGCTCTTGTCGAGATTGTTCTGGAAGAATGTGGTCTCCTTGCGCGCCTGAGAGACCTCTGTACGGAGGCGCTGCTTCTGCACCGCCAGCTCGTAGTTCATGCGTTCAGTGAGGTGCACCCACTTGAAGCGCGGCAAGTACTTCATGCTCCACAGCGAATCGTAGAACGGCGACCTCTTTCTGGTTGAGATCTGCGTGTTGTTCAGCATGGGGACAATCTGCTTGGCCACGCTCTTAGACTCGAACTCCACCCAGCCCTCGGTGAACTGAATGTTGTAGCGCTTGCGTTTTTTCTTAGACTGCTTGTCTGTGTCAAATGTGTCAGTTGGAAAAAAGTGCAACACACAATTTATGCATTTTCAACTTACTTAAACGAGTTGCCGGCTGCAGATATATTCTGCCAATTCTCCCATAATCACTTAGAATTTCCCTCAAGATAGTCACATTCAAGTGCTTGGGTATATTGGAAATATAAATAATTCCCCTCTTACGTTTATTCGGGGGAACCTTACATTGTATGATGGGGCTGATTTGCACGTCAGTAAGGTCCGTGTGTTTGTCGCTCGCGAGACCTTCATAATCTTTATAATATGCTCCTCCTTGTAGTCCGTCATCCATTTCCATATCGTCGGGATCCGAACCAGACATTTTTAGAAATTTTAGAAATATTCTCGTGCTGCACGCTATTAGGGATGTGTCAAAGCCGTTGACAGTCAAATGTGCTGTCAATATATTCGATATGGATGCTAGCCTTCCTATCGGATATCGGATATCGATAAATAACGAATAGCCAGAGGTGTTGAAGTGTTTTTTTCTTTTTATTTTTATGGTTTTACAAAATTTCTATGCACACTCTGTTTTGTCCAGCACCGAATCCTTGCTGATCTCTAGAAACGAGGCCTGCGACATCTCGGTGTCGTCCTCCTCCTCCTCGATTTCCATCTCGAAAATGGTCATCTTACGCTTCCGATCCGATAGCACAGTGGCCACTTTCCTGCTGCCCGAGATGGCAAGCATCTCGCACACACCGTCCAATCCCTTGAAGGCGGCGCCATCGGCAATATCATGTATGCTGTGCGTGACGGTGGCATCCTTCAGCTTGACCACCTGTCCCATCTGGTGCTGGGTGCATTGATTTCTCGCTGCGCTCAGTGAGAATTGCACAAAGTAGCTATGCGGCCGGATGCCGGGTGCGGAGGTTGTGGTCTGGGCCAGCATCGAGAGCGAGGATTCGTTGTAGAACTGCAGGTCCACAAATCGCAGGTGATAGTAGTCTTCATGCAGGGGGGCCGTAAAAATGCCGGGTTGCAATTGCACCCTCGTGCAGCGAACCAGACAATCGCCGGCACGACTAATCTCAAGGATCATGGCCTCCTGCCAGCTAACGGTGCACGCCAACATGTCACAGCGGGAAGATTCGTTCACGTAATAGCTACTGGTCACAAAATCACGGTCCTTTAGCCCCTCTCCCGGCTCCATGGGTGGCAGATCGCCGCATATTATCGCCGAGGCCAGCTTGAAGCTGCCGCTAATGCTCTCCGTGGGCTTGTGGAACACCGCATCGATGGCATTGAACATCTTGTCCCGCTGCTGCACCAGCGACAGATTCTTGTCGTGAGGCACGAACAAGTTGCAGCTATTCAGGCAATCGTTTTCGGCCACCATTTCCTCCCACAGCTGGCCAGGATCTTTGGGATACGGCTGCGACAAGTATGTGTTCTCCAGATACTGACCCACACGCTCCAGGTTGAACTTGGTGCGCGACGGTGGGGGTGTGGCCGAAAGAATATTGGCATCATCATCCTCATCGTCGCTGCGATCATCGTTCTCCGGCTCCATGGCGCACAGAAAGTCGGCCATCGCAATATTCTCATCCTCGGTTAGGACCAGATCGTCGGGAATCTCTTGGTGGGACAGGCGGAGTATCGTAAAGATCATCCAGGCGTGGAAGAGCTTCATATCGTACACCAACGTGTCGATGGTTCGCTGCAGTTCGTGGACTTTGAGTACAAAGGCTCCGCAAGCCCGCATCGCCTCGTTGGCCACATCCGGCGAGATGAGGGACTGCAAAAATCAGGACACAGTCAATAAGTTAAGTTGAGGGTTTATGCTTTCTTTGTGTACCTCAAAGAAGTGCGACATTCGACCGAATCCCGCAATCGTATTGAGAAAGTAGAACATGTTGATGGCGGATCCGTTTAGCTGCTTGAACACCAGACCCTGCAGGTTGCTCAGGCTGAGGTCCACCGAGTTGGCGATCTTCTTAAAGCCCTTCTCCGACAGCGTTCTACAACGGAGGTTAGGTGTGTAAATCGAAGCACCCGCAAAGAAACGTTCAAACTTACTCGAAGAGGAACTCCTCTACCTCCAAGGTGGCGAAACCGAATACGTGCAGCTCCAGAAAGTGGGCCGAGATCAGGCCATACGGCTGGGAGTTGGCATACTTTGTGAGCTTGTTGTCCATCTCGATCTGAACCGTTTCCCAGGCCTCCGTCAGGCACTGCTGTGTGTCGTTGATGTAGCTGAACGTAGCAAGGGTCACAAGTACAAGTAAAGCTAAGGCCCAGTTGAGACACTCACTTCTTGGTTTCCAGAATGTGGGCGCAGTGGGTGGCCAGCTCCAGCATGGGTGCCATGCACTCCTGCAGCACCTGGTTGTGGAAGTGCAGCACCTTGAGCTCCTGTCCGTCCCTCAGCAGGGCATAAATGGCGTTGAAGTCACCGCTAAGTCGCACATCGTACACATCGAACTGCTCCGGATGGAGGATGTGCTGGGTGAGATCGATGCTGCCCGCCTGCAGGGCTCCCAGTAGCAAGAGGTGCACTTTGCCGCTGCGCATTATGACAACCAGAAAGCACGGCGATCCCTTTGGAAAGGACTTCTGATCTAGGGTTTTGAGGCAGGGATCGATATTGGTCAGTGGCTGAAGCTTGGGTAGGAACCTTCGGTGCTTGTCCTTGGCATTGCAGGTGTAGGTAGCTGAAGCAAGTTTGGACAGATTAGATTATTTATTATTTAGAATATTTATGGGATATGCACCTAGGCTCTCCTGAGAGTTAATGGCCTTGCTGAAGTACACCTTCTTAATGTCATCCTCGTAGATCAGTCCAGAGATTATCGTCTCACTCTCGGCGTCCAGCAGTGCCACCTTGCCATTGCTGTAGCCAACGGCCAACAGTGTTTCGTCCATTTGCCAGCTGAGCGAACGAACACGCACATCCTCGCCGGGCGTGGGAAATGTTACGATCTTTTGCCAGTTAAGCCGTTGGATGATCACCTCGCCTGTTTAAGGGGAACAACAGGAACTCCTGGACTTGATATTTTTTATTAATATTATTATTTTTATTTTGTTTACCCTTCTCAGTTCCATAGGCTATTAGGTCCATCTTGTTGTTCCACTCCATGCGCTCCACAATGCAGGACATGTTGCGGGCGCCCAGCAGCTTCATTGAGCTTGTTTGGGACATCTTGCTCAGCCTTTTCATAAAATATATTCCCTATTTTATTGCAATTATTTTTTAGTTTACACTTTGCCGGCGTCTATCGATGACCAATCAATCGACTGGTGCCAGCTATCGGTGGTACGGACTGCCACAAAATCAGCGGAAAATAAAGAAACTTTTTTTTTTAACATTAAATGTTTGGGACTACGAATTAATTTTAATTCCTTTTTTCAAATTTAAAATATATGTCAATACGGTACATTTTTTTTGTTTTTATTGAAGAAAATGTATCCCAATAGCCGCGACTCTTAACATATTCTGGCTAGAAACTAGCCAACAGTGCCCGCACTGATGGCGTCTCTCCCTTCCCAGGGTCAAAATATAGCAAATTTTAGTTTCGAAATGTGCAACTTTATTTTTCACATCTTCAAAACTTAGTTTATGGGGAGACATATTATATTAATTCTAGAACCTAGACTCTAAGATTCTCGGCTTCACCCCATTCGCTCTTCCTCCGACACATACATACATACAAGGACATTTGTATATTACACTGCGAATTTCTTGTCATCCTGGGAGGAGTCTGGGAAGGGGGGGAGTAAGGTTGTTAAAAGATGAAAAACAAAAAAAAGTTGAACAGGATTTAACTTTTTAACCTATGATTAAGTGTGTACTACTACTGCACGGTTATGATCTTCGCGAGAACCGTCAATGAATCGATCTTTAAGCTTAAATGCTACGCTACAAAATATAAGTTTGTTATGTGTTCGAACGGGAAGCGGGAATCGGGAATCCGGATCCAACCATACTAGTCATCGGCCTCGCCGTTGCCCAATTCGCTGCTCTCCTCCGGCTTGGCGGTCTCTGGGTCCTGGCTAATGCTTCCGGAGGGACTGGCTGGCTCCTCGTCGTCGCCGCCTTCGGCCGTGCTGCCGCCGGGTGTGCCAACGCTGCCGGGACCAGTGTCGCCGCCACTACCGCCGCCAGAGCCCGAGCCTAGGCCGGTGGTGCCGCCGGAGCTGCCATTACCATTTCCGTTGCCCGTATGCCAGGTGAGACGCTCCTCGTAGAACTGAATCACCACCTGGGGACACCGAATATTGGCCAGCTTGGCTGGCACTAAGTCCGCGTGGTCGCTGCCCTTCCATTTCATGAGGAACATGAGGTGACCGGACGAGTCGGTGGCCCCCAAAATCTTTGACGGCTCCAAGCCGCGCTCAAAGCCGATCAGCTTCTTCTGGTCATCGGTGTCGTCCTCGAGGAAGCTCTTGCGCTTGCTTCGGATCGACTCGGGCGTGGAGGACGTCGAGAGGCGCTTCTTTGTCTCCTTTTTGTTGTTCTTCAGCGACTCCTCGAAGTTTGCAATCAGATCCGGGCAGTCCAGATTCTCCACCGGCTCCCAAGTGTTCTCGCTGCGCGGGTACCCCTTCCATTTCAGGTAATACTCCGTTCGCCCGTTCACCGTCCGCTTGTCCTCCACGCGCTCGACTGAAAATTCCGCCATTTGTCTTCCGTTCTAAGTTACGTTTTACGCTTTACGTTCCCGTTGCTTATTTTCACGGCCGGTTTTTGTATTTCCCTATTTTCTGGCGGCGTCAAAAAAATATTTATCTCTCCGAATCGTTCGATAGGTTTTATGGAAGAAGAAAAACTTCTTAGAGATGCGCGACCTGCTGGCTGCCAATCGATTTATTTGGCGGCTATTAAGGCAGGTGATTTTGCAGGTTGACAAATTATGAAAGATAATTGAGAGAAATCAAACGTAGACTTAATTTAAGAGATTAAATATAACATCTCCTTCTATATCCTAACTCTAGAAATATGCATTTTCACAGAATGCAACAGCACTGGCTTGGTCTGTGTGACCGTTTTGCAGCGAGAACCTTACGTTTGCGTATTTTCCTGTTATGCCTATTCGGTCACGCTAATTCCGCTAATTCTGTTCACCGAAATATTTCAATTATTATTATATTTTAATTAACCGTTTTGATCAACTAAAGCAAGTGCCTCTATGCATTGTGAGCAGTGAACCGAACGCGGCCAGGGCAGTTAAAGGGCCAATGGCAGGCGGCGTCAAAATGTTCAGCGCAAATCGCTGGAAACGCAATAACGCGAAAGTAGAGCAACTGTAACTGTAGCTGTAACTGTAACCCTGGGCAGGGAGCGCGGGGCCGGGGGACGGACAGTGGCGGAGAAGCAAGAAGCAAAATAGCAGCGCATCTTGAATCTCTCGGGGATTTCGCGCAGATGGAGCCACCAGCAGCGCCAGTGGCCCTGACGCCCCTAGCAGGGTCGTCGTCATGTCGCCTCTCGGACAGAGCAGGACCAGCAGCTGATCCCATTGCTCTCACATTGGGGGCGGAGGAGGAGGAGGAAGACGAAGAGGAGGAGGAGGAGGAGGAGGAGGAAGAGGAAGATGATGAGGAGGAGGAAGATCCAAAAGAGGCCTTCTACGAGGCTCGCAATGGCAACGAAAGCGATGAACTGGAGCAGGCCTTCCAGAGTGCCTTAACTCTGGCCAACGATGTCCAGGTGAATGTCAGCGAGGTGGAGGAGCAGCAGCCTCTAGAGTTGCATCAGGAGCAGGACCAGCCGGGCCCAAGCAACTTCACCCAATCCTGTGATCAATGTAAGTCTTGTAATTAATGAGAATCCTTTGACTTATGTATTTTCTTTGCCCTACGTGCAGCTTCCAAAGATGAAAATCCCCTTGAACCTCACAAGGAGCCCAAGGAATCTAAGGAACCTAAGGAACCTCGCCACCAGACCCTGCTCTCAACAAAGTCTTGCGAGACGCCGGCCAATAGCTCTACGCTTTCACCCACCAACTCGTACAATGGCAGCATCGGCAGTGATGGCGGCAGCAGTGTGGGCGGTGGTGCCCGTCGCAAGTCCTGGACCCTGTCTCCTCAGAGTGGCGGATCCACACCACTTAGCGGGGCCCGAAAGAAGACCAAGGCGACGGCTTCGGCGGCTGCAACGGCGGCAGCAGTTCCTTCTACGCTGTCCAATGCCAACGGCGATGGCTTCAATCTTTGGGTAGCACGCGAATGCTTCGAGACAGTCCCCGCTGAGATGGTGGACACACTTAGCATGGCCGAAGTGGACGAAGAGGCGGAGGCAGAGGCAGAGCAGGAGGATGATGAGGATGAAGAGGCGGCTGCCGTGGAAAGTCTATTAGGAGCCGCTGCTGCTCTCCAGGCCAGTGCCCATGTACAGCGACGCCAGCAGCAGCAGCAACAGCAGCAGCAGCAACACTCCCAGCACCATCATCATCATCATCTCCGTCAGCCGTCGCCGCCTCATCATCGCCCACTGGAACGCTCCTGGCCGCCACGAGCTCTGGGCCGTGACCTAAAGCTGCAGGGCGACGTCTTTCAGTTCGACATTCTAGACACGGACGAGCGGCTGGCCCAGTGTGAGGAGATGGCCCAGAGCAGCGGCAGTACCAACAACTCACCTCTGGCCACTCCACCCGTTCGCTTTAAGCCGTTGCTGAAGAAGAAGATCGGCCCGGATAGCTATATCAACACGATCAGCGCGCAAAAGGTGCCAGCACACCAGAACTATGAGTTTCCCAGCTTCCCGAGCTCCTCGGGCATCGGATCCGGCTCGTCCTCGTCGCCGAACAGCCTCCAGTTCCCGTATCTGCGCCAGCACCGTCCCCTCACCCGTGCTCTTTCCAATGGCAAGGCTGGTTCATCGGAGGAGCAAGCCTCTCCTCGTCTCCTGCTCTCGCCAAAGCGCCAAAGAAGTCCTCCCTCTGGCTGCTCCACGCGCAGTGCCTCTCCCCTGGACCTCAGCGTGAGTCCGGAGCAGCATTCGCCGACCAGGGGTCGCGGTGTGGGTGGAGCAGTTCAGGAGCCGAGTGTTGCGCCAGGAACACCCACTTTTCACGGTCATCGTCCACAGCAGCGGCTGCTCAAGCGTGTGGGCGGTGGAGCCGGAGCAGGTACCACAGGCGGACCCGCAGGATCGCCTTTAATATGTCCACCCACGCCCACTCACCATGCCCGGCGGCATGCCCGCCTTCAAGCCGTCACTGCCAACTCCAGCCATTCCAGCTCGGGCGGAATCCTAGCGGATCCAAGCGGCACCAACTCTAGTCAATTGGATTATATTTACCTGCAGGATGGTGGCCAGGAAACAGGCCCAGGCACAGGCACAGCGGAGCCCTCCGACGAAGTGGTGCACATTAGTAGCACGCGCCTGCCCTCTATTCCGGAACGAAGTGCAGCCGCAGCTGCGGCAAGTGCGGCAACTGCAGGAGGCGCAGCTCTAATGGAACCGGGAGCGGGACAGGTATCGGGCGGATCCAGCGCTGGTGCTGGTGCCGGCGCCCCAGGAGAGCCACCACTGCCGCCCGCTTGGGAGGCGCGCATGGACAGTCATGGTCGCATCTTTTACATTGATCACACGACGCGGACAACCTCCTGGCAGCGGCCAGGTGCGGCGCCCAGTGCAGGACCCGCCGGCCGTGAGCAGCACCATCGCCAGCAGCTGGACAGGCGCTACCAGAGCATCCGACGAACGATTACCAATGAGAGCAGGGCAGCTCAGCTTTACAACCTGCCCTCTTCGGAGAATGCTATTGCCACTGCCACCGCATCAGCTCCAGCTGCAGCTGCAGTCCCTCCTATCGCCACATCGGCCATCCATCCCGCCATCCTGATGCTCTGCCGCTCGGACTTCTACTCGCTGCTGCACACCAATGAAGCGGCGCTGGCCATCTACAATCGGAATGCGGCGCTGAAGCACATGGTAATGCGCATACGGCGGGATCCTCAGTGCTTTCAGCGATATCAGTACAACAAGGATCTGGTGGCGCTGGTCAACACCTTTGCCCAGCTGGGCAGGGAGCTGCCCTCCTGCTGGGAGACGAAGCTGGATCAGTCGGGCAAGCAGTTCTTCATTGACCATCAGCATAGGCGCACCTCATTTATGGATCCTCGTCTGCCGGTGGAGTGTCCCCGGGTGGTTCGCCATCGCCAGCAGCATCCGCCGCAGCATCCGGCGCAGCAGCAGCAGCCGGGCGTTGTGGGAGGCTACTATTACCCGGATCTGGTGGACGGAAATTGCTTGTCGGCTACTAGCGGACACATTAGTGCCAGTCCAGGGGTATCCTCCTCCTCCTCCTCGGTGTCCGGAGTACCTCCATTGCCACCGCCCCGGCCCTCGATCGCCTCGGCCTCGTCCTCGTCCTCGAGAAGTGGTCATCATGGACATGGCCACAACTGTACCACGGCAGCTGCCATCGCTTGTGCGCTAAGCCTGGGCGGGGCAGCAGCGGGCGGCACAGCTGCCGCAGGAATGGCAGGAGCCACTGCAGTCGGCTACGAGGATGTGCCCATTGCCTACAACGAAAAGGTAAGTGTTTAAAATAAACTATTAATTATTTTACCCCTAAAATTACTTATTTTTTAATGTTATATCATAATTCCAGGTCATTGCCTTTCTGCGCCAGCCCAACATCCTGGAGATCTTGAGGGAGCGCCAGGGCCAGCACACGGTGTCACGTTCTCTGCGCGAGAAAATCAATATACTGCGGGTGGAGGGTGTTCCCGCTCTCGAGCGTTTGGGCCATGACCTACAATTGACCATTTTGTTAAGGTAAGTACAGCTCTGACCTAGTTTTTTTGTTCAATTTAAAAAGAAGGTGGAGGCTTGGGGAAGACCCTATTAACTGTAATAAGATACGGATTGCAGCTCCTCAAGATTTCTTTTAGGATAAAACAGAAATGAGCTGGCTGGGGTTACTTTCTATCTGGGGCGTATTTATTTGTTTTTTTTTTTCGAAAATTTTTATTTTTTACTTTAAATGCTTAATACGTTAAGAATGTGTAAAAGTTTTACATCGATCATATAAAAAATGACGAAGTTATGGACAGTTGAACGGAAGTCGTTGGGTTTTTACTGCAAACTTTAAAGCGCTCTCCTGAAAAGTGGCTTTTTCAAATCGGTGTTAACGCAAAATTTACTGGACCGATCGATTTGAAATTTTGCACAAATATAGTTCAACTAATACTACAAGTACTCGGAAGGCCCTTTTTAAATTTTTTTATATTACTGTATTTTTTTTAACAATTTATATATATTTTTTAAACAAAAATCGGACTTTTTACTTTCAAATTGCATAAAAAATCAAGAAAAAATTAAAAAAAAACGCTTTCAGAGTACCTCTTGACATTTATCCTTTAACTAATGCATTTTACTTTTCTTAAATCGGGTGACTTTTTGGGTAGTTATGACGTACACCGTAAACCAACTTTTTTTTAAAGCGGCTTGGGAGATTCTCTCTAAATCCTAAATCTGTGAATGTTTCTTAACAAAAAATCCGCAAAAATTTGTTGAAATGTTAATTTAATTAATGGCTTTTAAATTATTACGCCACAAAAATATCTCGAAAAATGGCCCATTTTGCATTGTGGCTGTATGCGTACAAAAGAGCGGCTGGCTCGAGAGCAGCGGCTTTTTAACAATATTTGAGAAATCCTGGAGCCAGTTCAAAAGGCAGCACGAAAAAATCGTGTGAAAAGAAATCGTATGGCGTTACGAATCTTATATATAAAATGTCTTTGGTCACAGACAACACGATTCGCCGAACTAGATGGCCGGAATCTATAAATAATATAACTGTGGCTCTCGCAGGAACAGCATAAATTATTTTAAAAATATTAAAAAATACAAATGGGCCGCAGTTTTTAATATTATTTTTTTTTAACGCTTTTATTTTGGTATCAAAAGTTTTTGACCTTTTCCAAATATATTTCAGTTCGTACCTTAGCCCCATTTATGATGATTATATCTAAAAAATTCCAATGGCTTGACTGATTGGCAGCAATATTTAGTAAATCTTGCTGACCAGTACGAAAAACGTGGTTTTAAACCAAACCTGGCTTCAAAAAATAATCATTCCAGAAGTAAACTACTCTGACGATAATTTTTTCTTATTTATTTAACTTTGTAACAACATCGAATATCGACAAATTGTTTTAAACACATACATATAGTTTATGATTTATAGAAAGGATTTTCTATTATTTTTATTATATTTTGCATATTGCAAAAATTTGAAGATGTTTCCACTGTTTTCTTTAACTTTTCTTTATATATTTTATGTGTCTCTATCTAGAATTTGGTTCTATTCCTTCAAAGATTTTCCCAACTTTGTTAATCAGTTAAAAAGCCATTGTGTACCAAAAGATAAAAGATTGTAATTATTGTAGGGTTTCAAAACATAGTTTTATTCTCACGATATTGTTCCAATTTATATTTTTATTTGGTTACAGCGACGATCTTAATGTTTGTTTTTAAAGTCCCGCAATAGCGTTCGCAAACTAATTCTGCAGCAATTAATAGCTTTAAAAAACAATTATTTGAAAGCTCATTAATGTGTTGCCAACTACTAATGAAGCCTCTTGAATAACCCCTCTAGTTCATGACGCACCGGTGGCCGTCAATCGGTAGCTCCACCTGCACTTGTGCACTTGACGAAGGTCCCATCGGCCAAAGCCAGGCCGAATCCACCTGGCCTGAAATTGCATTAATGCGTCATTGTCTTTGGATTAATGTACTTCAGTTCAATTCAGTTTAGTTCAACTCGCTTGGGTTTTGGTTTTGGTTCGATTTTGGCGGCGGTCCTGCTTGAGTGCTCCCCCTGAAAGTGTGTGCGAGTGTCGAGTGTGGGATTAATTGATATTAAAAGCCACACTCAAGGCTGTTGGCTAATTTTCCAAAACGCCAAACACATCGAACACATCGAAGCGAACCAACTAAGCCAACCAGCTATCCACCAGCTCGCCATCAAGGCTAGTAATTGGCGTCCAATCTCCTCAGCGTATTGTCTAATTGGCCGTATGGCGTTGCGTTGTCAAAAAATGCATTTATTGCGCTAAAACGACCACAAAACACTGATTGAGGAACTGCAGTCCCATGCACTATCCGGCACTGTTGACCTTAATCTTAAACCTAATCTCTGCTATGGCGGCGCCTCTCAAGATCTCGATTCTAATTCCAATTCCGATTGAGCCACTTAATTGCATTTCAATTAAACCAATTTTTCGCGCTTCATTGGCCCTCCCCCGCCCAACAAAGAGCCGTGGGAGTTTACAGCTTGGTCAGTCATTAACTCGGTTATATCTCAGTCACCATCTTTGGTTTGTGGATTTATATTTTATATATGATGATAGTTTTTATAGTTTTAGGAAGCTCCAAAAGTTCTATTTAAAAAAAATAAATAAATAAAAAACCTTGTATAATAAATGTAATTAAAGAAATTTGAGTTTCAAACCCCTTTGGCACAGCCTTAACAGGAATGTAATGAAATATGAGAACTGATTCGAGCCTGGCTTGAGCTTGTGTTTATGCTTATGCTTATTATTAAGGATTTTAACTATTTTATTTACCTTTTTATTTAATATTTGTTGATTATTTATTTATTTAATAGTGAACTTTGATTAGAAAATCCAATAAAGGCCTATATTATGAATCCATTAAGATTGTTTCAGTTTCCATTTCCAAATAGTTCCCAAGGATTCAGAGAGGATATACATATGTACATAAAATCTTAATTTTTTGCGCATTAATTTATTATTTTTTTCTTTTACAAATATTTTATTATATGTAGAATATGTTTATTAATGAATTCCAACTCCAAGTCTAAACTACACCTTAAAGAATTTAATCTGAAATTTCTCCACCTTTAATTATTGCATTTCATTCATTCTTAAGGAATTTAACAAAAAAAACTAATTTATTGGAACTAAATTAGTTTTTTATTTGATTACAAATATGAGTAATACAAATAATTTTGTTGTATTATTTTTAAAGGAAAGAAAAAGGGACATTTTTACAGAATAACAAGATGGTCATACAGTCGGGTGTCCCGACAGTAGAATACCCTGTACCATTACAAGGCGCCGCTCGATTTCGTTTCCTATTATATTAAAATCGGTACCCAGGGAAAACCACGTAGAGGTCATTGCAGATGCAATGGAATTTTATTTTTTTAGTATTAAATGCTGTAATTATTTAGATTTACAGGGAAAAATTAAAAAAAAATTATTTGCTAAAAATATAAAAACTTTGGGGAGGAGGGGAGGGGAGGACCACTCCCCGTGAATTGAAATTAGGGACAACTTGCAATTGCTCTAACGAACGTTCTAAAAATAGCTCTGACTTTGTTTCGCTGTATGTATGCAGGCAAAGAATGTGACCATTGCAAGTGTATTGGTGCATGTGTTATTTGGAGCCCTCTTGTGTACATAATGTGTATAAAGTTAAAAGCCTATATCTCCGATATTTATGGCACGATCGTAATGAAATTTAGACAATCTGTGTATTTTGATAAAACACATCAAGGTTGTGAATATAGTTTACCTAACTTTATAAATTTAGGAGATATACGTTTTTTTCAAATAGCTCCCCAAAAAAGGGGAGCAGCAAAAATTGAAAACAAACTTGATCTGCGTGCAGATATAAGAAGTCTAAGTCCCAAGTTTGGTGTCTCTAGCTCTTATAGTCTCCGAGATCTAGGCGTTCATACGGACAGACGGACAGACGGACAGACGGACAGACGGACAGACGGACGGACGGACGGACAGACGGACATGGCTATATCGACTCCTTAAGTGGTCCTGACCAATATTTAGGTAACTTTTGGGGGTCTGCCACGCCTCCTTCTGCCTGTTACAGAATATCGCACAAAATTATAATACCTTTGTACCTTTGGTACATGGTATAAAAATTGTAATATTTCTGTATTGCCTATATTATCATATATATATCATATATATCATATTTACAAGACAAAAAAAATAAATCTTAATAGTTTATGCTATATAATATGATTTAAATCTTAAAATTTATATTTACAAAATCTCGAAGTACTTAAGAATCTTAGTCAGAACTTTCCGTATTTCAATTACAAATTTTGCATAAAAAATATTGCTAATAAAATCAGATAACTAATCGGTTTTGAGAACACAAATGTCTCAGAAAATAAAACGTAGTGAAATTCCCCTTAACTCACTCTCCCGATCTCTCGGAGTCTCAAGTCACAACGATATGCAGTTGGTCATTACTCACTCAGCACTCGGTTATTCGGCAGATCGGCAGATTGAGTGAGGTAACCCCCCTGGGTAACCTAGGGGCTATCAGCCCCTTCTGGGCTCTGTGAGGTTGCGGCTCGATGAGCAATTAATAAGTGGTCGACTAAGAGTCGGCAAATAACACGAGACAATGCGCGAGTATCTACATATTTCGCCAGTTGGTTAAATGCTTCTGATGAGTTACCTGATAAATAAACATGGACATAAATAACTGCAGGCTCAGAAGTGGGCAAAATGGAAAGTATATACATACGTAGAGCGAGGGTGATCTCTTGCCTGAGCAAAGGCACGCCCCCAAAGCTGCCTAAGCAGCTGGCACTCCAAATCACTAATCTGCTGCTGTTGCCCCGTCTCCTCCAACTCACAACTTAACCCAATTCCAAATCAAGCATAATTTATTGGTCAAAAGGGGCACAAATAGCACAATAGCAACTCCAATTTGGATCCCGTCTCATCGGCTGGTCTCATCCCTCGCTCCCTAAGCGGGGGTGCGGCACTGTCGTCACCATTGTCATCATTACTAATGGTTGCCCATGAAGTTTATACTTTTTTTTTTCAATATATTATATATGTGTGTGTACATATATAAAATGTAACTCTTAAATGTATAGATAGATATATTAAGACTTAAATTCTTAAATTGTTCTGGAAAGAGGAGTATTGCCACTTGGCTTAACTACTAAAAATTTCGCATTAAAATTTGACCAGAAGATGGGAATATGTTTGGAACTTTTTTCTTTATGGTTCATTGGGTTTTGGGGCGGCTGCGCATGCGTTGAGTTCGAATATTCTCCTCAAGCATTGGAGACGAGCGCCACTCACACTGAGAGAATAAATCGATATTCCTCATCGAAGTTTTTATTAAAAATAAGAAAATTCGATCAATTTATCGTCTTAGTTTCATTTAAAATCGATATTCGTAATCGAAAAAAATATCGAAATTAAATAAAAACTAAAAATGGTTTATTTCCATCTAAAGGCTCTTAAAAATCCCATTTCTTATACTATCTGAGATGAGCCAGTCGAAGTTTTGAATTCTTAACGATCAGCGAGTGCTTTGTATGTGCAGGAATCATGGAGTCACAGCGGCCACCATAGCCACACATTGGAGACAGTGGCCGACGTCTCTTTTTGTGGTGGCTTCCGTTTCAATGTTTATGGGCGTGTTATATTCGAGGCGTGGCCACTCGGGGCAAGGGTAAGGGTTAGGGTAAGGGTACGGGTACGGTTGCGGGTGCGGGTGCTACTGGACTGGAGTGATGAGCGAACAATTATAACCATGACCAACGCCACACTCTCACCCATCGAAATGCCATTGCCAGGCCATGCGAGGCGTCGTCGTTGTCGTCGTCGTCTATCGTTTATAGTGCACTCCTCCTCGTGGGGTGACTCAATTCTGGCGGGAGAAGGGGACCTCGACAACCCGAGTCCGAGTCCGAGTCCGAGTCGAAGCCAAGCCCGAAGTAATGCCACGGCACAGTGAACCAATCTCAATGTTTTAGTTTATTATTTAAATGTTATTTATTAGCATTTGGTGCCCAAAATAAAATAAATAGAACAGTTTTATATGGCATAAAATATATATATTATTAAAAATCTGTAGATTTTGCCACCAAATTATATTGTAATCCATTAGCCTGATGTATTGTTATTCGTATTATTTTATATATTAATTTATAAGCATTTTGTGCCCAAAATAAAATAAATAGAACCGTTGTATATGGCGTAAAAAATATATATGATTTAAAATCTGTAGATTTTGCCACCAAATTATATTGTAATCCATTCACCTGGTGTATTGTTATTCGTATTAGGGCAGGACTACCTGAGAGCTTATTAGCAAAAAACCATAGCAACATCGATATACTTCTATAACGTATCTTTACATTGTTTTTATTTTACGCTTAAACTGAATATTATAAAAAAAAATATTAATACCATAATATGTATTTATAAAATATGAATTAGATTTAAATGAAATTTTACAAAAAACATCCGACTACATAGATTTTGGTTTTCAGCTTAAAATAAGTGAAAAAGCAATGCAGTTTTAAAAAATAATTGCTTTTTAAACGAGCGTTAAATTGATTAAATTAATTAATTTATTAATTAAATGCTTGTCCAATTTTGTATATTTACTATTTCCCATTTTCGAACTTACAAATCAAGGTTGTTGTATGGGTTGAATATCAGAGTTAGATAAACGATTTAAAACAATGTTAAGCCCACACAAAAATATCGAAAATATCGATAACATTGATATATTAGATGGGTTAAATACAACCGTCGGTAATCGGTAATCTAATTTAATAGATTTAAATTCCATATAAAATATTGCAGCATTATTACATTCAATTTAATTGATTAAAAATAGACTTAGTCAAAAATTAAGTTACACCTTAAAAATATTGATATTAATTGAGTTCAAATCGGATTTGGCACCCAAAAATATCAAAAACTTGGATTTTTTGGGGGGTCAATAATTACAGCTGGAAAAATATATAAATTAATCCATTGAAAATCGTTTAAAAAATATCAAAAGTGTAAATTATTTTCTGTATTTTCTTTTTGTGGGCCACTGTGCCTCCGTCGGAAGTTCGACAAAAAGTTCGGATCACCGGATTCAACTGGGTCTTCGGCAGCGGCGCTGACTTGGGCAGAGAGAACCGCTGCACTGCGTCGATCGCCGCCTTGCACATAAACACAGGGCCCAAAAACGAAACCGAAGCAAAAAACAAAAAAAAAAACCAAGCAAAACAAAACGAAACACAAGCCGAAAACAGAACCAGCAAATAATTAAATAATTTTCTTTGCCGCCTAAATTGAATTTCATTTCATATTTATCGGCCAAGCGGCTAGACAAGCGTTAGCATTCTGCAATCGTCGGCCACTCGGTTAGGAGCATATACCAGGAGCACATCTAGATAGCCACCCCGATCTTTCCCCAAAGGAAAGTGAGCTTGATTTTCTATATATTTATATATTGTTTTTTTTTTGTTTTTGTTTATATTTTTTTATCTGTGACTCCGCCGCCGGTTCCGTTTCATTCTGCTGCCGCCGTTCCGTTCGTCGACGGGAATAGTAGTGAGAATCTATCATCACCAGAAGCATTTTAACAGCCGGAGCGTGTGCACACACATCGTTGCCTGTATAAAATATATATATATATATATCTTTACCGTTATCCGATATACGCGAGTGGTGAAATATCAATATCTCCGAGCCATACGATCTCCGGAGATCTCACTTAGTGATGGTTAACTATTTAAGGCTCCTCAAGGCTTTGGGCGCTTACCAAAATGGGCTTTCTTTCGAAGGCTGCCTACATAGTGTGGGCCGTGTAAGTAGATCAATAGATCATTAGAAATATATAATAATAGATCAATAGATCATTAAAAATATATAATAATAGATCAATAGATCATAAGAAATATATAATAATAGATCAATAGATCATTAGAAATATATAATAATAGATCAATAGATCATTAGAAATATATAATAATAGATCAATAGATCATTAAAAATATATAATAATATATAGTGATAATTAAAGAAAATTTTAAAAATAATAAACTACAAAAAGCAAGCCTTGAAAATGCTTACAAGAAGGATTATCTTAGAGTTCTACTAACAACTAGCAGGGGATAATTTTAAGGGTAAAAGTATAAATATAAAATAAATATATACACTGATTTATTTTAATTCATTGTTAACCCGTTCTCCTAATTAATTAAGACAGCTTTTGTCATCTCAGAAGCACTCTTGCTTCAATAATATATATAAATTTGCGTCTTTGGCAGTTCCCATCACAAAAGTGCAGCCTAAGCATAACTAGAGATCACATCCTGTTGACGAGTTGCATCCGATTTGATATATTTTTTTTTTGTTTACAATTCCTGCCCGGCCATGCACTTTTCCCCAGCCATGATGCAGCCCGGCAGAGATCGGGTTCTATAAGCCCTCGTCTCCCATTCCATTCCCACGTTGCAGGAATGCGCTGGAATGCCACAGAAAAGGGAGTCTCTAGGATTCTTTACTCTTCTCAAGTACTCCTCCGTTTAATATTACAAATATTACGTCATTATGGCATATTTCAGGCATACGGTTTAGTATTTTGGAGTTGGTCAATCGTGCCACTCGAGTGTTTTGTAACGATTTCGGATTAGATTTCGTTTGCCCATGAGTTCACATTAATCTGGAATTTCTAATGGGAGTATAGAGAAGTATTGAAAAATAGATGTGTACTAAAAATGGGGGTTTATGAATAAGTATGTAGAAATATGTATATATGAAAGTGTTATTAAAATGTTTTATTTATTAAAACAAAATAGAACTGAGACAACAGCTTGAAATGCTTACAGAAATTAACCATTATTTTGGTTTAAAGTTTTAAACATTAAAACAACCTTCGTTATTCGATTATTCAATTGAAATAACTTAAAGCCCCCACATAGCATCAATTATGTTGGGTTAATAATAGTTTAAAGCTAAGAAACTATTTACCTACCAAATTCTAATATTAGTTTTTATAAAACCCTAAGTATTATATTATTTAATAGAAGATTAATCCCTTTAAACAATATTAGCTAAAAACAATTATTATTATTTGTTATATAACAGTTCAGAAACTAGGTACTTATCAAATTGTAATATTATTTACTATAATATTATATGAATTATTATGAATTTCATTATATGAAAGAAACAACCCCTTAAAGCTCACCCAGTATTACTTCCAAAAATGGGTTAAGGCTCTCTTTGTACGTACCCCCTTTTATTATCGCCACCTTTTGTTATCATTCGCTTATCGTGCAGCTCGCCGTGCTCACGGTGCAGTTTCGCAGTCGGAATTGGGCAGAGGCAGAAATCAGTCAGTTGCCTGTCTGGCCTGCGGGGATTGGTATCGATTTGGTTTCGGTTGTGATCTGGGTTTTATGTTCACCCCCCCTTGCGGCAGTTATTTAGTGCGCTGCTAATTGAGAATCCATTTGGGGTTTACAACCCAACCAACCCATCATCAAATGGGTCTCTTTTCCAAGTTCGTCTACACCTTTACAATGTGGGAGAAGTACGTGAGTTGTCGCAGATTCTAAAAAAGTGTGTGTGTTTTGTATTAAAATAATGTTTTTTTTGGGACCAGCTAAATGGTTTTCCCTTTTCATAAATATAATAAAAAGTATAGTTGATAAGCTTGTATGGTAAAATGTGGGCTCTGTCAGAGGAGATCTTTCCTCCCCAGAGAGTTTTGTGAATTGGCAAGCACTCAGTATTGGTTTACTTGAAATTAATATATAGCCAGCTAGCAGATGTTTCTTTTCTCTCATTATCCTAGGCAGATAATTCCCCAAAGCTAGCTTTTATCGCACCCAAGTGACCCCATAGCATTTCCGCAGAGAGTCAAAGACCTGCTCACGATTGCATCAAGGCATTTAATGTATAGATATAGATATACATATGTATATTCCTCCTTACCAGGGCCTATCGCGCATTAATCCCGCACAATGGCCATCGTTGGTGAGGGTTCTTTGTGCGCTGGGTGAGCTTTAGCACTCCATTTTGCAGTCGAGGATCGCTTTCCGTGCCCATTTTCATTTAATTCCCGCTAATTGTAGCTTCCTGTTGTTTGGTGTGTGTTTTGTTGTGTTGTGTGTGTTCCATCTGGCATCAATAATTTGTTTGTAAGAATTTCAATTCAATTTGGAAAGTAATTTGACACACGGCACACATGGTATGGCGGCGGCGGCGGCGTACACCCATTAATTGATCCGTTTCCATTTCCATTTCCATCTCCCACAAACAACAGAATTGCCAAAAAATGTATATAAATATTGTTGTTAATGAGTGAGGGAATTAGTCACTTCCGAGCGGGGCGTTAATTGCAAGCAAAACTGTTGTCACTATTTGGTCCAATCCCCTCGCTCCGGAACCCAACCCGAACCCAAAATGCGGTTGACCGCCATAATTTGCGTTATTAATTGGCCAATTTTCAATTTTCAAGTTGAAGGCCGCCGCCAGCAGCAAAAGCAAAAGCAAAAACCAATTTAAATTATGAATTAACTAGCTAGAATCGAACAAGTTAATATAACAATAGTAATAATAATAATAATAACAATCGATAAGTTAAACTTAAAGTCTAAAAAGAAAAGTCGCTTCGGTTCTGGGCTCTAGCCTCGAAGGTCAGTCGGCTGGGTTGCTCGATAGCATTGATTGGGAAACCGATTCTCGATTCTGGCGATTCTTCCGCCTTTGCAGTGGGAAATCTTTTGGGTGGACTGAGACTGGCTGGAGAAGAATGACTTCCCTTGAGCTGCTTGCTGCGCCGCTCTTCCAGTGATTCAAGAGGCAATATGCAGGCAATATGACAAATCATTGGCCTTTCTGACCTTTGCGGTTGGTCATCATCTATGGTCTGATTTCATCTCTGATGAATTCCATGCGTTTGAAAATGTGCCCCAAGATTCGGTTCTATATATCAGAAGCAGAATAGAGTGATGTAGCAGTCGTACGAGGGCATTATGCAAATATTTTGGAGAGATCATGGAAATAAAGCTTGGAGGTGATAAAAAATCGATGTATTACTATTTGTAAAATCTATTATATTACATTTTTAATCAAATTTAGCTATACTCCTCTTTTAAATATATAAAATATCCTTAATATGAATAAATTTCTCAGTTTATGGGAAAACTAATATTTTTTTCTTTGATTTAATCAATTTTTATTAAAAAAAAACTAAGACAATCTAATATTTCAGTTTTAAATATTATTTTTTTAATTATAATCCTAAAAAAGAACTATATTAAGATAAAAAACTGTTGTTTTCTGTTCATTTTCCTTGAACAAGTTATATATTTTTCAATACTTAAATGTTCTATTTATAAAGTTTTCCGTACACAACAATCCTAATTTATTGGTTTTGTTCGTTGCTTCCTCACAATTTCAAATCCAAAGTCCAAAAGCTCATTTATCTCCTTTTGATGGCGATATCAGCTGCCCACGTTGAGCTCGGTCGGTCGGTTTGGCAGGCATCCATCCTGCCAGGGCCATCATTATATTCCGCTGTATTTGTGGCTAATCAATTGTCAGCTTAGCGGCGCTTACAATGGAAAAACATATGAGCGGAGCAATCAATTTCCCCGCCTTGCGTGTCCAAATGACGCCAGAATTTACGAGCTCCATGGCTAACTAGTATCTAATCTTCCCTTGTTTTCTATCTCTCCCGCAGCCTGTTCGAGCAGGAGATCATGAGCTATGTTCCTATTGAAGAGCGTAGCCCACAGGGCTCGCCGGTTCTTAGTTCCCGGATGCCTCAGCGGGCGCCTCCGCCATTCCGCCGTGATTTTGAGGCCAAGCTGCGCAGCTTTTACCGCAAACTGGAGTCCAAGGGCTATGGTCAGGGACCCCACAAACTCAAGTAAGTTTCTGCACACTCGTTGAGCCTTCGAAATTGATTTTACCATTTTACCTTTTCATTTACAGACTGCACATCCGTCGCAGCCATTTGCTGGAGGACGCCTTCCGGCGGATAATGTCCGCCAACAAGAAGGATTTGCAGCGCGGACGCCTCGCCGTTCTCTGGGACACGGAGGAGGGACTAGACTATGGCGGACCCTCCCGCGAGTTCTTCTTTCTGCTCTCCCGGGAGCTGTTCAACCCGTACTACGGACTCTTTGAGTACTCCGCCAACGATACCTACACGGTGCAGGTATCGCCGTTGTCGGCGTTCGTTGACAACTGCCACGACTGGTTCCGCTTCAGCGGACGGGTGCTGGGCTTGGCCCTGGTCCACCAATACCTCCTCGATGCCTTCTTCACGCGTCCCTTCTACAAGGCCCTGCTACGCCTGCCCGTCGCGCTCAGCGACTTGGAGTCGCTGGACAACGAGTTTCATCAGTCGCTCCAATGGATCCGCGACAATGACATCGGCACTGGCGTCGACCTGGGCCTGACCTTCTGCGTTACCGAGGAGCTTCTGGGGCGAGTTGTAGAGCGAGAATTGAAGCCGGGCGGCAAGAATATGATCGTTAACGAGAAGAACAAGAAGGAGTATTTGGAGCGCATGATCAAGTGGCGGCTAGAGCGCGGCGTGCAAGAGCAAACGGAATCGCTGGTCCGCGGCTTTTACGAGGTGGTCGACTCCCGGCTGGTCTCTGTCTTCGATGCCCGCGAACTGGAACTGGTGATCGCTGGCACCGCTGAGATAGACACCAACGACTGGCGCCTCAATACGGAATATCGATCGGGCTACCATGACAATCACCAGGTGATTATCTGGTTCTGGCAGGTGATCGAGCAACGATTCAGCAATGAGCAACGCCTCCGGCTGCTGCAGTTCGTTACGGGCACGTCCAGCATTCCCTATGAGGGCTTCTCGGCGCTGCGTGGCTCAACGGGCCCGCGTCGTTTCTGCATCGAGAAGTGGGGCAAACCCAATGCCCTGCCCCGGGCCCACACATGCTTCAATCGTCTCGACTTGCCGCCGTATCCCACGCCGGAGCTCCTCTACGAGAAGCTGCTGCTGGCCGTCGAGGAGACAAATACGTTTGGTATCGAGTAGAGAGGAGAAGAGAGCTGGACACACACACAGACACACAGACGTGATATTTGCTTGCACCTCAGCAGCCTCATCCAGAAACGCTTTATTTCGATTGATTTTTTGTAGTCGAGATAGTCGTAAAATTGCAGAGAATACCTGGTGAGGTAGTTAATTATGTTATATAATGGTAGGATCCTAATTCTCCCAACTCCTGACCAGGAAGCAGACAACGCTACTTAGTTTGTAGACACTTTTGCCTTCGCCTTCGTTTGCCGTTCACTCCGAATGGAAGTTATACCTCAACAAGAGCAAACCAGTCATTAGTTCATAAGATCTATCTAAATTTCGGGGAGTTAGCTACTCCCGCTCCCACTTAGAACCTAAGAATCCGTTGCTTGACTTCTCTGCAGGCTCGGCTCTACTTCCCAATGAAAGGAACAGAATAAAGTTCCAGGGAGAGCGAGAGCGGGAGAGATTCTATTGCCAATACTTAAATAGCTTGTAATATTGTTGTCTTTTAGCCTTAACTCGAATTCCGAACTCCAAAATTGAACACTTCCCCTAGATTTGTATGTATGCATTTCATTTAGAAACGTATTGTGGATGTCAGTTATTATAGCATATATAAAAAAAAATATATACATTCCTTTGGAGTCCTTGCTTGTCACCCAAAAGGTAAATTATTTTTGAATTTACAAACAAGCCCTTAGAAATATGTACATGTACCAGTCCTAGAAGTTACGCCCAAAGGCAATATAAATAATAAGATGCCTAACATCATACAAAAATATAAATTTCCTAAAGTTTTCCGGATTTATTTATTATTATTTCCCCTCAACAACAGTAAAATCTTATTAAAATCCAAATTAATGAGCGTTAACCATCTTATTTCTTGTATTGTCCTTGGTACAAACTCATGCGGGATCTACATACTACATAAAAAATACAAAGAATTGGCTGCTGTTTTTTGCCTACAATTACTAACAAATTGGTCCAATATAACGCGTTGCTTTAGCTTTTTACATACAAGTAACGAAAACAACATGGATTACATTAAAAAACAAAATTAAAAAGACACAAAAACTAGCTAATTAATAAAGAAAAAAATTACATTTTTATGATTTAGTATCGAATTGAAAGAGATAACGAAAAAGATTTGGTGATTTATTCAATAAGTTAATACGAACGGCAGGCAGAGACAGAGATTACAGACAGAGCGATAGACACGCCAGAGACAGAGATGGATGCCGGAAGAGAGAACGAGAAAGAAAGGAAAGAACGCTTTTTGAACTTCTTATGTATGTATTGATAAACTGAAGATTGTTTTAAATTAATTATGAATAAATGTGCGTGTGTATTTATGAACAAATTAACTATAATTGAAAACAAATAATAAATGCGAGTCTTTTACTTCAAAAGCAACCATGGGTCTTGTCTGTTTATTATTATTTTTAGTGAATTTCCCAACTATTTGGACGCTGTTTCCATTTAATTTAATTTTTCGAAACTTATAATGGAATAATGTGATTGTTGTAAATATGTAGTAGTTGTTCAACAGCTTTCTTGTTTTTGTAGGCTAACCTGAGTTTTCAACTTTGGATATTTTCAGTAGAAATGCACTCTTTGATCGATTTTAAGTACCAGGCGAACAGAAACGAGCGTAGGGTTAATTAACAAAATTCAAATTGTCAATTTTTTTTCTAAAAATGCTGTACCTCATTATGTAGTAGGCAAAAATCGGGCCTTTGATGTCGAAAATGTCAGTAAAAATTGGTTAATTTCTGGATTTCAGATACCAGACGCACAGAAAGGAAGAAGATGGACGATATAAAAAAATTATTTAGCCGAGTTTCGATCCGTATCGATCTGGTACTATGCGAAGACTGCAATCAGTTACATCAGAAGGTGCAAAACTCGGCTGAATTACTGAGTTCAGAAGGTTGAAACCAGAATTCTGTGCTCCTGGTATCCGAAATACAGAAATTTAATTTCTTTTTATTAATTTTCTATTCAAAAATGGTGGCTGCCAAGTAGTGTTTTAGAGCACATATGATATTAATGTCTTTTCGAATTTATATTCAAATTTGACAAGTTTTTTTTAGACTGTATGAACTTATCGTCTTTTTACATATAAATTTGAATTTGGCGGTTGGCAAGTTGTGTTTTAGATCAAAAGTTTAAAGCAAATTATTGTTGTCAAAATGTTATTGTTGTTTTACAAAATCTTGTAGCTCTAATTGTTGTTGTTGATGTAGGCACAAATCCAGACTGTAATCTAGATATTTTCAGTACAAATTTCTCAATTTCTGAATTTTAGACACCAGTCGGTAGCAAGCGAATGAAAACTGTTATAAAAACTTTAGCGGTCTCATTCGTTCTATCAGTTTATCCAAGTTTCAAACTTTCTGTTATAAATGGTTGAAGTCTTCGCTTGATACCAAATTAAAATTATTTTTGCATATCGTCCATATACCGCCCTCTGTGCGCCTGTAGTCCTCTATCCTAGCATTCACAAATTTACAAAATTTACAGATTAGCAACAGCCATTAAATTAAGCTTCCATTTTCCCTATACCCAGAGTATACTTTTTCCATTTTATGAACCTGAATCAAACAAATGATGTCTCGTTTTCTATATATTTTATCCACAATTTTTCTCATTTGGTTTTTGAATCTGCAAAATGCAATTTGCGTTTACATCAAGTTTTATTTCGATCTCTTCGCGAAATGATAACATACTATATGTAATATGCTCTTAAATATTACGCGATCATTTCTCTAAGCTAAGATTTGCTTGTTGTGTGTTTGTGTGTGTATGTTATGTATGCGGATGTAGATTATAGGCTCATCCTTGCCGGGTGTATGTACATTGTCTGGGCTGGTCTCGAGGATGTGCCACTGGGTGTGTCTCGTGGGTATTCCTAGCCAAGTGCGCCATAGGCTATATATGGAGGGGAAAGTGCTAGAGGCTGGAGGCTGGCGTGGCTTATTAGATGAGATAGCGAATAGTACTAGGTCAAGATCGGTTAAGGGTGGGCTGGATGACCGACTAATCGATCGATCGATCGATCGGTCTAACGTGTGTGTTGTGTGACGTTGTGCGCAGCAAAGCTTTCTGAAAGCAAGTGCTGTATGTTAATTAGGGTTTCTTTACATTTTGTTTGTCCCATTTTGTGATCAAAGACTTGTGGTAGTAAATCTAGCTAAATTTTTTATTACATTACACTTGAAGAAATTTGGCTAATTCTCATACATAGGTATATATATATATTTTTTTAAATAAATTCTTTCCTGGAGTCTACAAAAAATAATTAATAGAGCTATCTTTTTCTGATTTTATGCGATCAATATATGCATATATTAATGATTTTTATCGCCTCAAGCATTATAAAAATAGAGCATCCTTTGCATGGGGGGAGGGGTGAATATCATATTCATTCGTTTATAGATTTATCAATTTTTGTTGTTTATTAGTTTTCTTTGTTTCTCTTTTTGGAAAAGGCCTTTGAAAGAATTGAAAATTGTTCAGAGTGAGTAAGTACATACATATCGCGTAATGTTTTAGTTCCGAATGTGTAACCCAGTGGACAAAAATTATTGCAAAATGTTTGTAAAAAGCACTTATAAATTCGATGGTGTTATTTTTGAGTCAATGTATAAAATTTTGCAATTTTGTTAAAGGCTCGCAAATTAACCGTTTTCGCGTAACTGTCCTTTGGTCCACTGGGAACTGACTGTGGCTGGGCTGTGTGTGTAGTGTGTGTGTGTGTACATGACATGAGGAGAATCTGTTGTTTCCGCTTAGGGTTTTGATCACAGCTTTTACAATTCTAATGATATATGTACGTATGTATGTGAGTGGGGATGTGGCCAACTGTTCAATTTGCAAGAAAAATTCTTTTTATTATTACTATTATATGTGTACTTGTATGTATTTACATACAAAAAAAAAAAAAAAACAAACAAATTTATCTTATTCTTCTTGCAGACACTTGATTTCGTTATATTTATATATAAGTGTGAATTATGTATGTTTATATATACGTAAATATTTTTAATACTTTCGCAAAGATGCATGAAGAAAATGCATTTATTTTGTCTGACACTTAATATATTAATATATTCTGTATTAGGTTTAGTTTCGGTTTCGGTTCGAGAGAAAGCTGCCTTTCATGGGATATTACATGATTTATTCACTTCTTACTTTGATTTTATTTTTATGTATATAGACACTTTTCTTTATTATTTTTTAGTAAAAAAAGTAATACAAAATATGTTTTGTATGGTTTTCCCTCGTCATATTTGTTTTCCATCACGAATATGTGTTATTCCATTCCATTCTTCTATATTCGCTTTTGGCATATGGAAAATTGTAGGAGCAGAAGGCAGGTTTTGGATCAAAAGCCTTGTAAGAACAAGATGAGTAACGCTCTTAACTTGGTGCCTCAAATTTATGGACTTTAAGCATCTTGTTACTACAAGTACTTTGGTTAGATATACGTATTCTTTTATTTACTAGCAATTTTCCAATATTATTTTGTTTAATTTGAAATAAAAAAAAATATCAGTGGAAAAACAACATCTTGGAAGAGGAGGAGAGAGCTCAGCCGACGGGGTGGGGATATTTGTGGAAGAGTTGGGGACAAGGATAGAATGGATCTTCTCTCCGTCTGTTCTCGTTTGAGGCTTTCTTCGTAGGCAACAACATTGAACAGGGCTTAAATTTGATTTATCTGTTTCGGTATTTCTATATTTATATCGTTATACATATTCCTATATGCTGAATGACTGTCTGTGTGTGGATCTAGAGGCAATATCTATATATCTTTTAATGTAACTAGTTAAAGTTCAGCTTCAGCTGCTTACTTGGCTGTAGGAAAATTCGCACAATCGGCGTCTTTATATATTAATGCTGTTTAATTACGAAAAATGCACACCAAGATTCTCAATCGATTCTCTCTACACAATTTTCTGCTCTGCTCTCAGACCTCTGCCTATGACATGGACTCTCCTCCGTCGCAACGGACGGATTGCTTTGCTTTGCTTTGCTTTGCTTGGCTTGCTGGTGTTGTTGGCCTCCAGTCCCCTTTTGCCTTCGTTGTACTCTGTCCCGGTCTCCCAAGGTACATCATTGTCATCTTTAGCTTCATATTCATCTTAATCATCATCCATTATCTGCCGACTATAGTTAACTGCTTTCGCTGCTGTTTTTCTTGTTTGTTTTTAGGTTTTTATTTTGTTTGTTTCTTTCTTTATTTTTAGCTACTTGTTTTTCATTTAGTTTAAATTTAATTTAAATAATGTTCATATATATATGTACATATATATATGATGCTATACAAACTATAGCTTGGTATGTGTAATAATACATATATATATATAAAAAAAAATACAATAGATTAACGTAAATTGGTTACTCTACTCTCTCTTCCTTTCTTTCTCTCATTCTCTCTCTCAGTTTTCAAAGATTATCATCATCATATCTGGAGAAACGTTCATCTAGTACAAAAAAGGTAATAGCTCCGATTTGCGAGAGTAAAACATCAAATTATTCTGTATACAAGGTTTTTTGTTGTCGTCCGTTTCCGTGTTCCTCGTGGAATCCTTCGCGCACGCCTACTCCGAATCCTGTTCGCGCTCATCGAAGCCGGCTAGGTCCACTGTCTGCAGCATGCCCCGCGAATATGCATACTCTATGAGGGCCAGGTGACAGAACACATACTGATCGGGCATTTGGATGGAGTAGGCGCGCTGTGATCGAATCTTTTCCACGGTACCGCGTATATCCGCTGTCCCCACGTCCTCCAGCCGCGATATGCAAATGTCCAGAGTTATGAATGTGCCTGCAGAAGCAAAGAACATGTGAATCTGGTGCGGATTAACTGCCTAACTCTTTACTCACCAGTTCGTCCAATACCTGCACTGCAGTGCACCACAATCGGTGGGCCGCGGGCATGCCCCGCCCATGTATCGCCGAGGGAATGGACGAGCTCCGCCTGCTTATCACGCACCTTCTGCAAAAAGTTCAGCATGGCCATGGCTGAGCTGGGAACGCCGTAATCCGGCCAACTGGTGAACTGCCAATGTGACACATTGCGGATTTCGTCAGTCTGTTTTGAAGGGAGGGATGGGAACGAAAAAATATGGTTAATTCTATTTAAATAAAAAATATTTTTAAATTTAATACCAAAATTTTCAAAGCAGGATTTTCAATTAATCAATATCCTACAAAAAATTAGAAAACTTATATTATTAGTCTTTTCTTATGGATTAAAATGCTCAGAAAATCAAACTCACTATCGATTTATCGCGCCAATTATTTTAAAATATTTATCGAAAAAATATTTTCAACATTTTATTTAACTTATTTTTGTGTTATCACAAATTGTGGTTTAACATAATTATTTATTGCAGAAATTTTCTCTGTTGTCTTTTTTTTATCGATTGTAATGTTCGAATTTATCAAACAGACCATCGATTTAAATCACAAATTTTAATATATACCCAGAGTTTAATACTCTAACTTCAAAGGTCAGTATCTTTTATTCTACTTAATTCATGTTGAAAATTTTAGTCTTGTTTTATTCGTTGATTTTAGGGTCTTCATACACTATGTTTCTTGAAAATTTAAAGACATTTGATAATAAAAGAAAAAGAAAATGCCAACGCCAAAATTAAAAAAAATGTCTAGTGTTTCAGTTTTGGACTCTGTGTGCCAAAGTTTTTTATTTTAGGGTTTTCAAGTTTTAATTTATTTAATTAATTTAATTTATTCTTATGTATTTCAATAAGTATTGATATTTTAAAGTCGAATATTGAATGCAAAAATTATGGACAGGGAGAAAAAAAATTATTTGCTGATAGGAAGTCAATCATTTAGAAAAACGGCTAATAAATCCGTTGTTCGCTATATGACTGGACAACGACTAAAAAAACACAGTCTAGAAAGTATTCCTGTTAATTCAGGAGGTCGATCAAAAATTTTAAGCGATCGCGACAACCCAACGTAACAAACTTGGTGACGAGCGACCAAGATATATATAATACTCGACCCAGTCTTGATAAATGAGGCCAAAAATCTAAGGGAATTAAAAAGGGAAGGAAAAGAATTTGTAACAAAAAAGCCCGTCCTTTAGCGTGGAAGCTTTAGAACCGTTCTTGAAAATAGGTATATTTTATAGGAAAGTGGAATACTTTAAATGATTACAAGAACGCCTAGAAATGCAAACTATACCTATTTGTTCTGAGTTTTCATGGTTATATGGTGGGACAAATCTAAAATTAATCGTTTTAAGTTAGATGGTTGCTTCTGGCATTGGACTAGGCACCCAACAATCCATCCAGCAAGTACAGTGCGGCAAACCAATAATATTTGAGCATTTAACAAGACAATTTTCCAAAATTCCCCGGAAATAGGGGTATTTCTAGTGAAAAATCCAATTTTCTGCTAGGGAATGACTCAAAGCATACGTCCTTTTTGATAAAAAATTGATATAACAAGAAAGGAAGCTAACTTCGGTTCGCCGAAGTTTATATACCCTTGCAGATTGCAATTGAACTATAAAATTAAAGTCGAAATTCTGAAATAATAATAAGTGGTCAATTCCCAAATTTGATTAAAATATTTTGAGAAATAGCGAAACTCTGAATTTTTTATTATTACCCTGATAGTTCCTATGGCAGCTATAGGATATAGTTGTCTAATTTTCATGAAATTAAACCTAAGATTCTCAAACAATATTAAGTGGCCAAATCTCAAATTTGATGAAAATATGTTGAGAAACAGCGAAGTTAGGATATTTTCTATTATTTTCCTGATTGTTCCTATGGCAGCTATAGGATATAGTCGGCCGATTTTCATGAAATTAAAAGTAAAATTCTGAAAGAATATTAAGTGGCCAAATCTCAAATTTGATGAAAATATGTTAAGAAACAGCGAAGTTATGATTTTTTTTATTATTTTTCTGATTGTTCCTATGAGAGCTATAGGATATAGTCGTCCGATTTTCATGAAATTAAAAGCGAAATTCGGAATTAATAATTAACGGCCAAATATCAAATTTGGTGGAGTTTTGTTGAAAACTGACAAAGTTATAATTTTTTTTCGAAAGTTTTACCGATCGTTCCTATGGCAGCTATATGATATAGTTGTCCGATCCGGCCCGTTCCGACATATTTACGAGTGAGAGTATATAGAAGACTAACTGCAAAGTTTCATTCAGATAGCTTTAAAACTGAGGGACTAGTTTGCGTAGAAACGGACAGACAGACGGACAGACGGACAGACGGACATGGCTAGATCGACTCGGCTGTTGATGCTGATCAAGAATATATATACTTTATAGGGTCGGAGATGTCTCCTTCACTGCGTTGCAAACTTCTGACTGAAACTATAATACCCTGCAAGGGTATAAAAAGGACAATTTCAGTCCATGAAGTAGACAATGTCTCCGGATATGAATCCAATCGAAAAATCGCGATTTGCAATATATTTGGCTTTGGCTTTTTTTTATCTTATTATCAAATGGCTTTTAATTTTTAAGAAACATACAGGCCTGTTGCAATTTCTGCTCGGAAGTGAATTTGATAACATTTTCGGATTACCCTTTAACATACGATAATTTCCCTTTAACATAAAATAATTTCCTTTGTTGATTGAGGTTTTATTTTTTGTGTTTTTGGTGTGTTTTAAGGTCGGATCTGAATCCGATAGCCCAAAGAAAGGCGGAAAGTTTCCGTGCGATTTCGCTCAAAAGTTAACAGAGACTTAACAGAGAAAATACGAATTTTCGAAAGTGAAAATTATAACAGATCTGGGAAATTCGAATCCGAGTATTTGTCGGAAGTGGAAATTGGAACAGGGCTGATAGTACATATTATATATGAATCAACCAATAAAACAAGACTAAGATTTTCGACATGCATAAATTAGAAGAGAACATCCAGACCTCGGAAGTTAGAGCATTGAACTCGTGTTACAGTTTTACTCGTCAGTGTATATCTTTTATAGAAATATTATTCCATCTAATATCGCTACTGCTTACCTTTATGTTTCTTAGCTCCAACGAGGCAACCGTGTAATCCTCATTGCACTCAACGCTAATTGTTCTCACATGGTAGTTGCCAAACTCTAAGGAACTATCTTCAGTCGGCTCCCAGTATTGGCCGCATTTCACGCGTCCGCGCTCCATCACGCGCGTTGTCATCACTATAACTAAACAATGTTGCTCCCAGATCATTCGCCAAAAGTCCGGGGATGTCTTTGGTAATGGACCTAGAAAGTACAAAGATCACAGATGTATCATCATCACACCGCGGGCAGGTAAGAAGAGACCACTAGGTAACCACTTACCTTGAGTTGAAATATAGGCATTTTTCTGTTTGTAGCCATCGACGAAATTCGCGTTTATATAATCGGACGGCTCATCGCCGTCTTCGTGTGCCAGCACCACTCGACTGTGATCGTAGCAAAGGACGTCTGTGTAGCGGTTCTTGGTAAGATTGGGTCGCATTCTGTGAATTATTTTGAAGAAGTTATATATTTTGCGAGCTCATCTTTCAATTGGTAAACTCACCTCGCATAGAGGAAGGTGCCCTCGGGGGCCCGATTCCGTATGTCCGCATACTCCTTGATCAAACCGGTGCGACCGCGCTGCTTCACCATCTGCACAATCTGTTCGATGGGTTTCGGATCCCCTTCCTGACCGGCCAGACTGTCGTCATCACTGAAGCCGGACGAGGCGCTGCTGGGGGGATTTTCTGACCAAAATTCACAACCAATGGTTGTGGTTCCGCCGCTGCCGCTGCCGCCGCCGACCGCAGCCGCTCCGACTGTTCCACCTCCACTTCCACCTCCGGCCGGGGCTGTCGCAGCGGTGTTTGTTATCCCACCCCTGCTGCTACTGTTTTCCGCCACCCCACTCGTATTGAGCTTAAGCGGATTGACAGCCGTGGATGAGGCAGAGCTGCTGCCATTGGCCTGCCTTTGGTGGCTGGGACTTAGGCCATTTATTGTGATGTTTTCGTTGGGTTCACTGCCGCCGCTCACAGCTGGTTTAGAGCCAGCATCTCCTGGTGATCCAGCTGGGCCTACGCCATTGCTGACCACAGTCACTACGGTGGTATTGTTATCGCCCAGCTGGTGAACGGCGCTGATTATCGTGGATCCCGCCGTTGCGGCCTCCGTCGTCTCGGTGCCATTGGCTGCCGCTGCTGCTGCTGCTGCTGCTGCAGATCCCGATTCCGATCCCACACCCACGATATTGGCCAGCTCGTCCTCACGATTCGTCATCGATTGGCGGCAACTGAGCAACCATGTGGCGTGCTTGATCTCCAGGGTGCCACCCAGATGAATGGGCAGCGCCGTACGCGGCACGTGCAGAGCCAACTGGGGAACTGATACGGTGAAGACTCGCTCGCGCAGCTTCTCGCGCACAAACAGCCGAAGGATTTTGAAGGGGGCCTTGAACCACAGTGGGGCCGTCACGATCAGAACTTTCTTCAGGCGCGCCGGATAGCCGCCCTGTAATTGTAAAGAGAAGGAAAAGGTTTTATTTTCTGTGATAATATGTCAAGGAACTTATGTAGGAGCTGTAGGTATTTGTCAAGTTAATAAACTGTTTGACAATAGTATCTGTGTTTGCCTGAGTCGCACGGCAAATTAATTATATCAACAGCCTTGGTAACCCTAACAAGTAAGTAAGCTAATGACCAGAGTGCTCTATTACTGAGCCATTCAAGAAGGAATCTCACCCCTAGACCTTTGAAATAAAAGCTAAAAAAGAATACAAGTTGGAAAACAATATGGTTGAGCTTTTGCAGATTTAAAGTGAGCAATCAGCTTTGTTGAACATGTGCAAAACCTTGAAAAAAATTATTAAAAAAACACAGCACAAATGGTTGAAAACTTTAAGGAACAAATTCTAGGAGTGGCCTTCATTTGATACTGCGCACATCTTTTTCCAGAATCTGCTGCACACAAATTTGCAGGACATTGAGGTGACATCCATGCGTGGGCAGAGAAATTGCTAGAATTGCAGGAACCATCACAGTTCCAGGAATTAAGTTTCCAGGAACTTAGCAATCTAAACAAAAAGTTGGTCTGTATTTGACACGATTTCCGGTTAAGAAACAATGTAAGCTTTTTATTAATTAACTAACTAGCAAGCCCTTAAAGTTTATGCCTTTAAACTATAAGTTTTAACGATATCTATATAGATATAAGGAGTAAAAACAGATAACACTGATAAACTGATTTATGTAAGCAAGGATGTTAAAGAAGCAAAGCTGCCACTAGGTAAATCAGGTAAAGTAAACCAACAGAAATGCATTCTGGCGACCACATTGAAAGGAAAAGAGTTAGTGGAGGGGCGGACACGACAACAACCTTCACCCAGTTGGACGAATGTTGAGGAAATTTTATTGCCGCATTCGAGATACAAAAAAAAATTCAAAAAAAGCAAGTGGAAAACTTGCCTTTAAAGTGAATTGCACTATTTTTTAAGGTGGGAACGAGGGAGGAGAAAAGGCTGTGGAAAATATGTAAAATCCCAACTTGAACTTTTTGTTTGTTATGAGAACATATATATATTCAATTAATATTTACTATACTGTGAGTTACTGCATGAATTTCTTCTCAGAAATTAATGAATATTGCGGAATATACCAAAATATATCCAAATATATCCAAAATATACCAGAATATCCAGAATATGCCAAAATATACCAAAATATACCCAAATATACCCAAATATACCCAAATATACACCAAAATATACCAGAATATAGCAAAATATACCCAAAAATACCAAAATATAGTCAAATATACCCAAGTATACCCTAAATATACCCAAATATACCCAAGTAAACCCCCAAAAAGATAAATCAATTTGATGAACTACATAACAATATTACAACTATTACATGTAATTTATCAATGGTTTAGGTCCCTAGTACGGTTATGCTCACGAATGTACACTTATACGTATAGGTATATCATCCGTGACATCATTATTTAGTTTATTGGCCCCAAAAGCAAACAAGACAAAGGAAAAGGCAGTGCAGCAGCAGTGCAGATTAAGGTCAGCAGCCAGCAGTGCAGCAGGCAAGGAGAAATAAACACAAAAAAAAAAAGAAAACACACAAAAAAACCTCATCAAGTGCAATATAACAACCGTGGTAAATACCACAAACAACATAGTTTGTGGATGCACTTTAATTAAACGCACAATCAGAACCAATATAAGCACGCTTACGTTCGCGGAAAATTTAATTAATATGGCTTTTCGCAGTTCAACCAAAAACAAAAGCAAAAAAGAAAAATTATATCCTGAAGCTCTCGCTTGCTCCTTGTTTCTCGGTTTTTAAAGCCTCGGGCTCAATAAATTCCAGTTAAATCTCTAATTGGCAAGATTTTCAATTAAATCGGGCTGCTCTGTGCCGCTTTTCCTTCCCAAGGATTGCATCACAAAACACACGCTCACCAACTTTCCCCCATTTCTTTATAATTTTCTCTCCCTTTCCTTGCCTTTGAATTTCCCTCCCCTAAATATTTCCAGTGGGTTTCCATGTCCACTTTCACTTTGAGCCAAACACACAAGCAGACATACACGAAATATGCATGCAACCGCATATGAAATTCACCCGAAGAATACGTTATCCTGAAAGGACAGTGTTGCACAACGTTAGTGCACCAAGTAACTGAAAGTACAGTTGGTCTCGCAGTGCTGCAAGATGCTTAATAGATGCATTATCAATCTTACAACAAATAAATATGCAATGCAAATAAATAAATAAAAATTCATTTACATTTTCTTTCTAAAAAGTAAACTTTGCCATCATGAAACAGGTGGAAATAATTTCCGATTTGAATTTTTGTACTAAAAATATACTTTATAATAATCCTTTTATTCCACTCCAAGGTACTTTCCTGCACTTAGTTGGCAATTAAATAACCAAAAGTGCGTGTCACAAGGATATTTCAACGATTAAGAATATCAGGAAAAGTAAATACATATATTGGATTATTTTTCATGAGTCATAATTGGAAATACGTATGTACCGGAACAGAAAATTGAATACGTAGCCAGGCGTTTCAGGGTCAGGGCACTCGGTTATTCTTGTGGTTATTCCCACATCGAATTAGAATCCCAGATATCAGACAATCCTATGATAACTCCGCCCACACTCACACGTTTCATTCACAAACACAACCCACAAAACACAAGCTCATGGAAACAACAAAGAAGGTGGCATCACGAACTGCTGCCGCTGTTGTTGTTTCTGTTGTTGGCCAGATTATTTGCCTTGAGGGCCAAGAAGTCTAAGCTAAAGTTGAATGAAACTTGGTCGCAAGTCAAGGCGCTTGTTAAATCCTTCAAGTCCTTGCTCAAAGTGGAGGCGGAGGTAGGAAATGAGAGTCACTGCCGGTGGAGTTTTCCTTCGAATGTGACTCGAGTGGGCAGCTTAACGTGCCTTGGCATGCGTTTCGCCAGCGATTCTTTCCATTCCAACTTTCATCCTGCCGCTGGAAGATAAAAAGGAACAACGCGTGGGATGCTGAAGAAATTGGATATTGTTCATGATAAATTTTTGTTCATCTCAAAAGCTAAAATTAGCAACACAAGAGAGATAGAGAGAGAGAGAGAGAAGTCTCTCTATGCACAAATGAAAATAATTAATAATTAAAACATTGTCTAAAATATATTAAGCATTTCAAAAGAAGTACAAAAATAATGAACATTTACTTTCCCTAACAGATAATTACTATTTTAATCATTTTCCCAATATCCAAAATAAGTTTATTAGTTAAAATTAGGCATCCAGCTGCTCAGGAAGCTCGCTTAAAGGATCTGCTACAATAATAATTACAAGCGGGGAAAATCCAATTAAAATGCCATCCAAAAATAAGTGAAAAGGATTCCACCTAAGGATTTTCCTTCAACATTATAATTCAAGTGCAAGACAATTGCAATGGAATTCTGATGAAATATCCGCCAATCAACAAGGAATTTCCCATAGTATCGAAATATAGAGTATACGCCGCATGGGCTCCCGGAAACTTTGTTTGAAAGGTTACCAAATGCTTATTCTCCCGGCCATTTCCCAGTCGGCAGCACACTAGCAACTGAAGGCAGGGCGAAACAATAAATATATATAAATAAATATGTCAAATTAGCCATGGCCAAAATAGGTAATGCGTTTTCAGTTTGTCGCCAGTTTTGGGCATGAAACGAATTTGTCGTTGGCGTTGGCCAAAAATGGCCAAAGCGGCACGCACAGCAGACAAACCGATAAACCAAGGGGCACACAGAGCGAAGACGAGAACCAAATAGAGAGGAAGAGAAAGAAATATATAAATTTTATACATAAGAGAAACATCGAACGGGTGAGGTAAAGCCTTGTCCAGTAGACAATCGATAAATAACGATATACTACTAAATCAAAATGTATATCGATAATATAATAATATTGATAATTACTTTTCGACCCTTTTTTAATGTCGAGAAGACGAACTCTTCTTTATAATCCACATTTATACCGATAGTAGGGTTTAAGATAATAGACAGAGTTTAATTTAAATCTTTTTGTTCATCATCTAAAAATAGCTACCTAACTGATAGTATTACAAAATCAATATTAATCGGTAATTGTTTTGCTAACTCAATAAGTTAATTGATTTATGATTTTGAGTACTTCGCAGTTGCTTAACTGAAGTCAAAATATTACTAAAAAAAATGAACATTAAATATACAATTTGTTGTTATTATTTATTTACTATTTTTTCCCCAAAGCTGAGAGAGAATTGTGTTCAACGAAGGGTTTAACAATTTTCTAAAGCCATAAAATAAGCTTCCACCAACAGCAAATTAATATAAATTTATATATATACATTTTTTTTTGTTTAACAATCTGAAACGAAATCAATATTTGATGACTTGGTCTAAGCCAAGCTAATTGGAAAGCTCTTCGCAATGATTGACTGACGGCTAACACACACACGCAAAACACATGCCGGAGATCCCAATCGAATCATGGCTTATTTGTCCAGAATGATATAAAGCCGCAAGCCAATCAATAAAAAGTCCCTAGGAGATATGAGTAAATACTTAATAGATTTTGAGGGCGGTTATAATATTTAAAAAATAATAACTTAAAAAGTTAAAAGATTACTTTCGGATTTATTTTGAATTTCTGTTCTGCAGTTATGCTTAAACATAAAATAATTTACTACTCATTTCTTATACTCCCTCGTCTTGAAAATTCTGTTACGCACTGTACAAGTGTGCGGGGTTGTCAGGCATTGAGGGATATAAATCAAAAGGTAAGCAGCATAGCGCAAAAATGAACCAACAGCTGCGTTTGATTGCCTCAACTTGCTGCGAGACTTACTTCCACATCTCAACTCTGTATTATTGGCATATTGTTGTTGATTCTTGTCAAGCTCTGCTGTCTGACAGCCTTTGTTGTATTGTCTTGGCCAAAGAAACCACCGGGTGTAGGACAGGTGAGCTCGAAAAAGAAAACAAAAGTCGTGCATATCACCTGCCGTTGATGGTTGACTAAGAACCTTAACATATATATGTACATATATGTATGTAGAATATATACATGCTTAAGGTTTATTCACAAAACTTACATAAAATTGGTTAAAGCCAAAGATAGACTAACAATAAATTTAATTTTTTTTTTATTTTTAACAGTTTTTAATGGAAATACCCAATTATTTCAATCCCAGCTTTGGTTTATAACTAGAAAAATAAATTTAAATGGTCTAATAATAATAATACCTATCTAGGCTTTAGGTAAATCAAAGTAAAATCTTTTATAGATTCTATTCTTTGGAAGGCATCCCCTGTGAGCTGTCAGCAGAGCCTGGCTATAACCCAATTAGCTGACCTACTTCGAGGCGGCATTAGCTAATTGAACAACAACGGGTTAATTCGTCAGATTGATTAATAACTATATATAGTTATAGATATACATATATATGTGTACAAGCAAAGTCATCATGAATCACGGTTAAATCCCAGCTAATGGAATTATAAACAAAAAATAAAATTTAAATATATAAGAGCACATATCTATATACATCTATTTCCTTGAAAACAAAACAAGAAAAACAAAAAAAAAAAAGAAATAAAAACAACATTTCAACAATTCACAATTTAAATAGAAATGGTTTTTGGCGAGGTCTTTACATATCAGTCAGGGGGCGACGAGTCTCTGTCCATAATATATACATTTGTCTGTCCATAGCCGAGTATATATATGAATATATATGTATCTGCATCTTTATCTGTATCTGTATCATGTACCTGAGCGCGTTGGCGGTGTAACGAGCTGTTGTTGTTGTTGTTGTTGTAGTTGTTGCTATTGTTGCCGCAAGCCCAGCCGCCGCTGTCTAATTATTCAGATTTTTTATTGTAATATATATGTATATACAGTTTGGTTCGCACAATTAAAAGCTAATTGCGTGCACTTTCAATTGAACAATTTACATAACTTTTTGTTTGCTTTGTTGGCTTTGTCACATTACACAATGTGGTCAATGCATTCTTGTTTTATATTTATATTATATATTTTTTTATTATATTCCTTTTGAGAGGGTAAACAGACACAAGGGTTGGGGTTACAGAAAAAAAATTAAGGAAAACAAAAGAAAAATACACGTTTTTGAGATCGTTTTTTATGTTACGGTTTCGAACTCGGTTTCGTTTTCCGCTTTCGGTTTCCGTTTCCGTTTTGGTTCCGATTTAGTTCCGATTTAGACCCTGCTGCACTTGTAGATACCTCCCTCTCTCTCTCTCTCTCACTCTGTGTATCTTTATCCTTATATCTTTATCTTTAGACGAATTTGTTGCTGCTGTCACATGCGTTTGGCATTCAACAAACTGAAGCAGATTTTAGATACACACACGCACGTATCGAGAGTTTTCAACTTTTTCTTTTTGCACTTGGAAAAATGTTTACGCTGGGACAATATATTCATATATATATTCGCTAACGTTATTCTCAGATTTCTGCTTTCGGCCTTTTGATTTTGTACTTTTCCATCGACCAAGTGTGTTGGCTCTGCGTCTCATTTGGTTTTTCGTTCGCTTTTCCCTATGTATTTTTGTTTGTTGCGCGTCGTCGTCGTGGAAAGCTGAACTACGTCTGACTGCTGCCGCTGCTTTATTTTATTTTTTTCGATTCGTTTTCAGTTTTTTTTTGTCTCATTTTTTTCTATTTAGCGGCTGGGTTCTCAGCGCACGCGCTCTCTGTTTTGCCACCACCGTCGTCGCGAGGAAGCGAGCCGCCGCTCTCCGGCTCTCTACGGCAAGCCAGGTGGATTAAAGGGGGTTGCTTTCGGGTGAGCGAAGGAGGTCTGGGGTCTAGGGGGATGGGATGGCCAACGGGTCACAAGGGAGAAAGAGCGAGAGCCTGTGAGAGAGTGTTGCTAAGGGTGGATGACTACTGCAAGGTTGCATGCAATGCAGCTATCGATTGAGGGGGTGGTTAAAGTGGCAAAAACTGGGCTGCCAACTTAATTTGCAAAGCAAAAAGAATCACCAGATGACTGCAATTCGAAATATTCCTTGAATTATTCATAAAACAATAAATAAATAAAAGCATTTATTGATTGAATATGAGATGAATATTTGCTGAAGACTGCTATCGATTTAGAGATTGGTTAAAGTGGCAAGGTAGGGCTGCCAATTTCATTTACATAGCAACGAGTGGCATGCCACAATTTCCAAGATGACTTCAATTTTTAATATTACTTAAAACACTAATGAAAGAATAAATAAATGGACGCATATATGGAATAAAATCAAATAAAAAAGGAATATCTCTTGAGCAGCAAACAACGGTCAATAAAAAAAAACACAAATCATAAAAAATGTATTACTGGTTTTCTTATTTAAAAAAAGATTTTAATAAAATCCATATTTAAAATACATAATTATTTAAATTTAAATAATAAATAAAATTGTACTTAATTCAAATAAGCCACAGAGAGTAGAAACTTTAAATTTCAAGACCCATATAATTACTTCAGAATATGCGGAAGCGCATAAATCCACGTCTTAAATTGAATTGATCTCCGACTTTCTTATCTGTTCTAGAAATTTGTCTTAAGACTTTTTCAGACACAAAACTCAACTGTCGTCTGACATATGTATATGGTGACTCTCTGGAGGTCTGGGCCAAAGCTAAACACACATTTGCGTCAATGGCTGCGGAAACGAAAAGCACGTTGTAAAAATAACACAAAACAGTATCAGCAGCGGCAGTGCCCGATCAGCACCAACAACAATAACAAAATCGTTAACATATCGACACAGTATTAAACATATTTAAGCCAACTGATCGGCAATGAATGAACTGCGCCGCATTCGGCTTTTCCGATGCTTTTCCCCCTGTCTATCTAATTTTACAGCCGATCTAAAAATACTAGCAAATTATCCGCTGTCAATCAGTCGTCGGTCAAGTGTTTTCTGGGCCAAGTGCAGCAGCCGAAATCGAATCAAAGAAACAAAAAAAAAAAAAAGAAAACTTTCAAAAGCGCTTTTGCCATATCCCATATGTACGCATATGGAGGCCTGAGTTCCGAAATATATATCGATAATATAGTCTTCTTTAATTTGTATTTCCTTTATTTTCATACTTCGCGTTTCGGTATACAATCTATTACGATCGACTAGAACACGTCAACTGAATTAGTTAATCAAGCAAAGTCGAAAGATAGCCACAAACTGCGCGACAATGAGCGACGAGGAGAGAGCAAAGCTTGACGTCTGCTCAGCTCTCCCTCTCCCACTGTCTCCACCTAAAAGTGAGAGTGAAAAAGCGTGGGCACATTCCACACACACAATCGAGTGTTATGTGAGTGTGTGAATTACCGATCTCTTCGGTTGCTTCAGCTTCACAGTTTTTATTGCGATAACACACACTGCGTATGCGTGTTGGCCCCGAAATATTGCGCATACGCAACCGGGTACCAGGCCAGAGTGGCCGTTTTCCCCTTGTTATTTATATGGAATCACTGCTCATCTATTGCTCATCAATCGCCAACGCCAAATCGTACATCTAGGATTCGATAAACTAGAGAGAAAATAACTAAAAAAGAGATTTCCCTACCCTCACTGCCAAAGTGCCTGTTAACTATCTGTTCGGAAAAGATAATCCCCAGTTAAGCTTAGCGTAAAGGAAATTAATTTCCTGGTCTCGTCGGAATTCCTACCGAAATGCAAATAAGTAACGGAGAGCTGTTATCTGTGCTGTTCACTATTTTACAGAATTAACTAACAGAATCTTGCTAGTTATCGGACCGATAAAGATAGTCACCAAATAAACTCTCTGTTGCTGTCTCTGTGCTATTTTTCGAAGTCAAAAAATATTAGACAGGGAGTCTGTCCTTGGCTATGTTTTAAACATTTACAATTTAGCCAAACAAGATTTATAGAATAAAAAATTGTTTCATTTAACAGTCACATTTACTAACAAGCCCAAAGACCAAGTCCGTAATACCTTCCAGAAAAAGTGTACACAATAATACGAATAGACAGAGACACGCGCCAAAAGAGAGAATGCTTATTTCCCGTTCTCTCATTCTCTGATACTTCCTCTTGGTTTCTCTTCTTCTCCTTCTTCCCCTCTTCTTTCTGCCCATACCCGTCTTTCTCTATCTCTCTCTCTCTCTGACCACTAGCGAGAGAAGAGCGACAAGCGCGCGCCCACGCCAAATCGTTTTCCTTGTTAACTTTATTTTGTGCGTTTTGATTTTCGTAGAATGGAATAAATATGAATGTATGCATATCTATAGATACATTGGTGTTTATTTTTATTTTATTTTTTATGTAGAAAAATTTTAAGGAATTATGCAAAATTTGTTAACTTAACCTTTTTTGTTAACGATTAAAATACTCTATACTATTTTTGTTATTTTTTTCCAGTTTATAAATGTAATATTTATTTATTTTTTTGACCTCGTCTGTATATCGGAGACGGCAGAGTATGTAGACAAATAAGGTTGGGTAGATAAACACAAATATAATGGTTACTCATAACCTGAGGATTTTTTTTTGCATTTGTAAGATTAACCAAACCATGTCGAGGGTTTCGAATTTTTTTACCTTTGAATGCCGGCCGGCAAATTTCTCTCTGCGAAAATCTCTAAGTACTAACCCTAAGAAATAATTTTACAATAGTATTATTTCACAATGGGAGCAGAACAATCTCCAGAAAATATAACTTTGAAAATAAAGATTCACTTTCCTATCTTCACATGGGTCAAATGTTATCGAAATCGCACTTCTAAATATTATAAATATCTTGATATATATCCCTAACATAAATGCGTTTTTTGTAGTTTGCAATACAAATTATTCCAGATAGGATTTAAGGAAAACATAATAATTTTTGAGAACTACTTCTAAAAACAAGCCTCTACAATTACATTTTCATTCAATTTGATCTACATTTCATCTTAAACTATTCTTTTAATATTACAAATGCGTCAGTAGAAGAATTAACTCCCAAGACCTCTTCCACTGCCACTGACACAGCCAATATATTAAAAAATTTAACGGATGACATGAAAAGTCAACAAAACGAAACCAAAATTTTCAGCTTGAAGACATTTTCAGCAATTTTACAGGCCCCACGGCCACTTGGCATAAATATTCGGATACGAAGAAACAGATACGACAAAAAACACACACACATGGCATGAAAATATTTGTTGCAATCATTACTAGTGGTATTTTTTATATTTTAATTTAAGAGACCAGGCCACGCTTCGTGCCTTTATGGGGCAAGCTGGGATTGTGTGTGTTCCGTTGTTGACTTTTGAATCGAGTTGACGTTGCCAAGCAAGAGCCGGAAATGCCACAAAATGGGAGCTCGGAAAGGGGGTGGCTCTTCCCCGAAAATATTAGTTTCATCAGTGAGGAAATTATGTGTCACAATGTCTCGTAATTAATCGATGATTACATGCATTTAAGGAAAGTATTTAAGCGAATAATGCTAATCTTGCTAAGTTAGCTCCAACTTGTTCCCCTTGCCTGCCTAAAAGTATGCCGAATAAGGCGGAGAATCCAAAAACTTACCTTGAGCAGCGTAAGAATCTTCTGGGAGAGGTCATAGTCAAAGTTGGAATACTTGGATCCGCTCATGTCGTAGATGAAGACAAGTCCGGCGCGTTGGGTCTCCGTGTCCTGAAGCGCACTGTCCAGCTGGTAGACAATGCCCTGCAGTGTGGTCTTGTGCGAAACGCTCAGCGGACTGTGGCGACTGGCGGTAAACAGGGCAATGGCAGCGCCACTGGACGTGCGAGCGGGCTGAAAAGAAAATTTACAAATATACGATTAGTTACTATAATACTAGGGGAATAGCAAAGGAAACCTATCGGGGACTAACCAGGATCGTGAACTTGCTGGTCTTCAGCTCGGAGAGTAGGGGCTCCACATCGGGATTAATGGTGTCGAGAGACTCCTTTTGACGGATCTGCTCATGTTGCACGTACAATGACACCGCTCGCTCGACATCAAACTTGCGGGCGTTCAGAAACTTGACGGCTGTCGTATGCGAGATGTGGCGGCGCTCGAGCGTGGCTCCTCCGCCACTGCCACCGCATCCTGCTGGCACCGATGAAGATTGCACCTGCAGTTGCTGCGCCTGTTGTTGTGTGCCGCCTGTTATCAAGTTGTTCGTGCTGCTGGTGGTTGAGGAGCAGGCTGAAGCCGCTGGGGATGTATTTGTATTTGCTTCTGTCACTGTGGTTGCTGCCGGGCTGCAGTTTGCACCTAGGTCGTTGCAGAGATCAATGAATTGCTTAATAGCCTGCAAAAATTGAAGTAAAAAAATAATTAAATTGATTTAGCATTCCATTTAAGGTTAATTTATGAAAATTCAAAATTATTCAGAAGTCAAGTATCTTCGACTGGAAAACTAGTACAGAACTTGATCATAAACCAAATAAATTTATGGAAAATTGGTAACATTATGGTTGTTGCGTTCTGTGACTGTGACCCACATCAAGTGGTCAACTGGTTTCCGCTTGACCATTTCCCATTTACCATTTGATGCATGATCATTGATAGCAGCTAGGTTGCAGCTGATCAATAAAGCCGCACACTTTATAGTCCGACGGAACTAGTTCAGACGGGGCTGCTGATTATAAATTTGAATGTTTTATGGAATGATGCAAACGTTGCGTTCTCACGAACAAACTTCGTGATGCTAAGCAATTAATCATGGTGCCTGATCATGGTTTCCAGTTAATAGAAGCTGACGCCCATGATCACATCATTATTAGTACATGTACATGTATAATAATATAATGAGACTGATCACCTTTATCTCTCTGAGCAAATAAGCCCCATTTTGAATATAAATTTCTAGGTTATAGTATTTGGGTTTTCAGTGGAAAAGTGCAAGTTTTATTATTGTCATAATGGGTCATGTTAATCGACGACGCTGGCTGACCCATTCCCATTCAAGGTTAATGTGCCATGTGAGAGGCCTCATAAAGTGTTGGATCAACGAAATTAAAGTATTATTACGCTCAATAAACGCCACTCGTCATTATTATAATTTCTTTTGCACTTCTTGGGCAGTTCTCTCGCTATTTCCGCTCCAACACCACCACCACCAGGAGGTACAAGTTCCATTCAGCACATTCACAGCTTTTAGAGCTAAACTCAAACTAATTAAACAATTCAAACACACACCCGGAACAGAGGTGAACACCGGAAACCCACCTGTTCGCTTCTTCGACGACGCTGATACAAATGAACCATGGTCTCAGTTTTAGTTTACTTAAAGACACTCCTCTGTCACGATAGCTATATATTTTTGGATCACACATATGCACATAGAGGTGTTAGTACTATATCCTGCTTTGCGGATGACAGGGCCCACCCTTCCCTTTATCGCGACCCGTTGGCCACCGAGGTTTCTTGTCTACTGAAAATTGCAATCGCGACGAAAGCGCTTCGCTTCGATCGCCCGGCATCGGATCGGAAACCGACAGCGCTGTTGACGCCAACGTCGGTGGAGACTGATATCAGAAATACACTCGGAAAAACGTGAATGATAAGACTATAAAAGAATTTATGGATGAAGGATGAAGTGGGATTGTATAGACCATTGAATAATATAGTTAAAATTTTTTTTGTTTATAATTTCTGTTCTATTTTTCTCTGAAGCTAACAACTTTGATACTTTTTCTTTATATTTTATAGAATATATTAATATAAATAAAATAGAAATATCTTAAAATCTTAAATTGCTTTTGAAATAAAGTAAGGCACAAAAGTTCTATTTAAATTTCTTTAAATAATTTTTTGCAGTGCTTTTGTCGCTGCTGCGGTGAACGAACTGCAGCCATAGTGAGCACTTTGAGCAGCGTTTTCTCGGAAGCAGAGAGGCAGGCGGCGTCGGCGGAGGCATACCAACAATTTGAGTCATACGGGAGTTGCCTCCGCCACCATATGTCACCCGTCCGCACAGTGGGACAGACTGACGACGCTTGTGTTTGATAAGGCTACGAAAAAAACTTTTCTATAACTTATCAGGTAATCGTATTCGTGGGAACTCATGGCCATTATCTTGCCAAGTTCGAAGAAGTTCCCATTCAGTGAACCAGAGTCTATCAATTAGCATGAATTTGTCACGTTCAAGCAAAACTGCAATTTCACGCTTAATTACAGAATTGTGAAAAAAAATTCCTAACGATTCAAGATTTAATTATTAAAAAAGTGTAATAAACATGGCTTTTAACTTGTTATTTTTCTTTACCATATATGCACAAACCTTAAGATAATTGATAATTGTGTTAAGTGATTTTAAATTCTATTAAAATAGAATTAGGTGATTTTATAGATTTCATAACAACGATCATATTATATCACAGACTAAATAATCATTTATTATATTATTTGTTGGTTTTTTAATCAATCAGAAATGATTAAAATGCAAGCAGCAAGCTCAGCCTCTTGTGTTTTTGTTTTAAATGAACCTTGAACCACTGTACGAATGCAGGGACTCCTCTGAAGCCAATTTTGATGATGCCAAGTCCGAATAAGAGGTGAGCTATGCTATGCGTCATCTTATTTATGAACACGTTCGGTTTACCTGGCTCTTTCTACGAATACATTATCATCCCGGAGTCTGGACAGGGGCTTAATGGCCCAAAAAGAGAACCGTTCATCGCCTTGTGACATGATAAATAAAAAGATACAGAAAAAAAACAGAGATGGGTAAATAAAAAACCCAAGAAAAATTATGAAATGAAAAGTACAAGCCGGAATTACCTCGAGTGTAGGGCGCTTTAAGAAAACCAACATCAACATTCGAAAAATTTAAAAAAAAATTTTTTTTTTTTAATAAATAAAATAAATAAGAAAACTTGATACTTAAGCTGGAAATCAAATCAATTAATCAATTTGTCTTCATGATATACAAATTTTCAGAATCGATTATAAAGCAATATAAAAAGTTAATAAAAATTAAATTAAAAATCTCTGTTGAATATTTATTATTTTAAGCTAAAAGGAACTTTTTTGAAGAAAGAATGTTAGATTTGTTGATCAATTTTAATTAATTTATTAATTAAATTTTCTAGGAAAAATCTATTACTGGCAAAAAAGTCCAATAAAATTTGTTGCGCCCTCCACATAACCTCAAAAGATCGAAAAGCGCCGTCTTTCGGGTACATAACCTCAAATATCTCAAACTCCTGATGTGATAACCAAATTCAGAAGCCGGATTCGGATTCTAAGCACCAAATTACATCGGAAATAAATCCCATCCTTCCAACAACTTAAACATGTTGTTAAAATACAATTTATATGGGTTCTATAATTGAAATATATCTGCATTTAGATGGGCGGATTTTTAAGTCGAAATAAACATATCTTTTTATATAAAAAAAAATAACAAAAAAAATTCGATCCTGCCAGGAGTCGAACCTGGAATCTTCTGATCCGTAGTCAGACGCGTTATCCATTGCGCCACAGGACCGATGAACTATTCGAAAGCTAAAGCCCCAGGTAAGGCAAGGTATATATGCATATATACACGTGCGAGCGGGATGGGAGCAAGCTGTCACACTTGTTGAGTGGAACTGGGTCTATGCATGTATGTAGTTGTTAGCTGGCCTAGGCCAACAGGTCACCGAGTCTTGTCTAATTTTAGATATACTCGCTAATGGCACCATGGGCGCTACTTTCACTTCTGCGGGGTAGGAGGTAGGAGCAGGGGACTGGTAATCGTTGAAGGAGAGAGAGCGAGTCTCGAATGCTCTGCATTGTGACTAACTTCGGTGGAATTGATCATATGATGATTCCGACGAATATACAAAGTGAGTATGCGGTCACACAGATGAATCTTTACCACGTAAATAGGTATCTCAATCAATCAAACAAGAAAATGTAGACAGAAGATATATTGGTTTGGATGAACCTTGAATATTTACAACTCGTAATTGTAGATTTTACGTAAATTTAATACAGCAACAAAAGATGGTTTTCGAATTAGCTGAGCTGCAGAGAAAGAGAGGAAATGAGGCAGCAAGCGAAAGGTGGAGCACACTCACTTCCGGTTTCAGTTCGGGTTCTGGTTATGGTTATGGTTATTGCTATTGCTATTGCTATTGTGGTTATTAACGTAAATCTCTTGGACCCGACAGCCAGTAAATAGAGCAAAAAGTAAGGCAAAGCTGCCGGTCTTGTGTCTAACTGTGTTTGCATGCAAAGTAACAGCGACAGACATGGCAAAAGCGGTTCCATTTCGTTCCGTTCGGATCGGCTTAGATCGGTTCAGTTCTACTGTTCGGAACTGTAAAACTAAGCTCCGGGGGCTTAGTCTAAGTTACTACCAAATCAGAGTTTCTGATCTTTGAAGAGAAGTCGTTAACGGACGCTGAGGCATGAAAAAGAGGAAAATAAAAACAACCAACGAATAGCGATTGAAAATCTTCGAAGCAGACAGATTCCCTGGGGCGGGGGGAGAGACGGAGAATGTAAGGAGCAGAGTCTCCTCCACATCAACATCGAGAAATCTACATAAATGATTAATATAATCAATGTTCAAAGATAAAATAATAATAAAGATACATTGAAATCATAATTACATAGTCTTTGCAATCTTTTTGCTAAGTTCATATTAAACCGAAATACTCCTTTAAAGTAATTTAGTAAAAATCGAAAATATTGTTTATGCTAACGTTTTTAAACTTTTTACCAAACCTTTATAACCTTTAAACCCAATCTTTATTACCTTTTACCTCATCTTCCCTACAAATTCCCCTCCCATGTTAGGGCTGCTTGTCATTATTCAAGTTATTCCGACAATTTCCTTTCACAGGATACAGGATATTGCTAGCAGATTGTTGTCTGAGAATATTCCACAGATTCATAGCGGGAAATGCACACTAAAGGGGGTTCCTGGGAGGGTCGACTGACGTACTTCCTTTTACACTTTCAAACTTTTATTTGAAATACTCGCTCTGTGCGAGTAAAGCTTTTGTTCAATGTCCAGCCGCAAATTGGCTTTTTAGGACCAGTAAATATTATTTTTGAAATTTTCCCTGCTACATTTTAATTTAAATAATTATAAAAAACTAAACAGTTTAAGAAAGAACATATCTGTTATAAGTTAAGTACAAACTCAGTCTTAAAAGACTTATTTCTCTTAATTAACCACAAGCTCAAATATTTATAATATGCTAAATACTATATCTATAGCTTAATGAATACATTTTGGGGCTTTTGAAACGGTTTATCTTCTTTGTTTATCTAAAAAGCCCCCATTGCCACGCCCATTTGCATATGAAGAAGCGCTTTTAGGGGAAATGCAAAGCCAACAAAGACGAAGAAGCGGCAGAGAAATTTCATTTGCATGCGAATTGATGTCGGTGCTTGGGTTTCTTGTACGATGAGATGTGTTACATATGGTCTGAACCCGAATCCGTATCCGTTTCGAGCTCCAAATGGAACTTGGCCAGCAGAAGAAATACGACCCAAAACACACAAAAGATACCAGCTGTGGAACATGATTGTACTACAACACAGAAGTCTCTATGAAATATCCATTTTATTTTATACCAGAGGAAGCCAATTGTAAATACTACTAACCATGGAATAACCTCACACACTTATGAGTCATAGATTATAAAAAATTAACATCTTTTTAAGTATTAATCAAAAATCCAATTGTTTAACTGAAAATGAAGTTTTTAAGTTTTCATTTAGAATTATAGGGAATTTCTGGTCCAAATACAGTTCAACATTTTTTAAGTGTATTTTATGTGATTTTTAGTTTGATAAGCCTGAAGCTTTCCTAGTATTTTTAACCTCTTTTAGTGTTTTTTTTCGGATTTAGCCCGTTGTTTTGTAATGAAGTGTAAGGCTTTTGTTTAATGGTCGATCTGATAAGATACCGGACAGGCTGAGGCTAAGACAAAACAAAAACAAACACACACAGCATCCGAGATGAGATAAAACAAACTCTGTACTCTTTTGTCAGTAATTCTTTCTTTCCATTTTCCAGGTGGGAATTCAACTATGGAGAGCAAATAGCTTTCCGCTAATGGCCTAGGTAAGAGCGAGAAAAAAAGTGGAGAAAATAACAAAGAGAGAACATCAACAGAAGAGCACATCTTGAAAAACTTGAAAGGAAGATAAGCAGAGAAAGAGAGAGAGAGGGCGAGCAACAAGTTGAGTTTGTTGTTCCAAGGAAAAGGAGCAGAAGCAGGCAGGAAAAAAAACTAATAAAGTGAGTCTATTTATAAACGCAGCTACACAAAAACTGATGGAGATTGACGGCTTGAAATGGAGAGAACACACTCCAAAGCAAAGTTTAGAAAGTAAAAATCCAAGTGCAATGAAAAAGGGTGGCTATATAGGATATATACCACTCACTCGCTGACACACGCACCTTGGCAATGCACAGGAAGAGACGCTGATGACAGCCGCTGCTCCCGCTGCTCCCTTCGCTCCTGCTTCTGTTGCTGTAGCCATTGTTGTTGCAGCCATCTTCCGGCTTGTCCTTATTCCATTGTGTTTCCTGCATTTTGGCTCATTTTTTGCACACTCACAAACAAGGCTCACATACAAAAATAAATAAATAATAATAACTATGAACTAACTAATTAATAAATTCCATCACAGAGAGACGCCAAGCGAAATGAGTTGGGATGAACGCGAACGCGAACGCGGACGACTGACAACAAACAATGAACAGCTCGGCGAACGACCAACAACAGTGCAGCGCACGCTCTGCCCGCACCGACAGAGCAGAACAGAGTGACTGTGGCTGTGGCTGAGGCTGTGGCTGCGCAAGCGCACCTCGGCAAAGAGAAAAGAGGATGGAAGAGGGAGAAGAAAGAGGCTGCGCAGTCCGCCCCTTTGAAAAACCTTTGTTTTGGCTGCTGTACCATGGGGCAACAGACCACTTTTTGTAGCACTAATAAATATAAGAACTTTAAGGCTTAATTTTATTTTTAGGTTCTGTTTTTTTGTTGTAGAAAAGTTTATCATAGAAAGAGGGAAACATTAAAAGAAAAATAGTCACCAGCTTTTAATTATTTTAATTCAGTGTAAATATTAATTTTGAATAATTTAAATAATTTAAGTTTTTCAAGCAAAAATGGTCGTTCGCCCCACAGTGCGTTGCTGCCACTGACACAGTTCAATGTCAGCCCCACAGCGAGAGAGCGGACAGCTGGAGAGAGCGATCACGAGATCACGTTGAAAGGATGCCCCATAACAGTGGTCTCTGCTGTTAATCGTCGCTCTGTACTGTATAGCTTCGGAAACGGGAAATTTTAGTAACTTCAAAGCATAATTAAATAAATCTTTATCTTAATCTTGAAAGCCCCAACTGTGTTCTGCTAATGAAAATGAAAAAACAGATGAAAATAACAAAATAAAGCTAAACTTGGCTTAATAGGCACGCCTCGCCGAGCGACTATGTGCTTAATTGAATTAAATTTTTTGTTGAGCGGCACTCGCTTATGACTTCTTATGAAAGTGTTAAGAAATTTCGCCAGAGTTTCTGGTGGATAAATTTCACTTGCTTCTTGTACGTCGCGACGACTCATATGTATGTGAGCTTGTCCATTGCTTCATTTTCTACCATTTGCGCATTATTATTGTTATTATTTTTTATTATTATTACGCTTTCTTGCGGTGCGCGCCTGACTCTCCGATTATTTGAACAAAACGCTCGCTTAAGACTGTCCCTGGCTAAGCCCCTCCTTCCCCGTTTCCCCTTCCCCAGGGGGCGTGACATTGAGACAAGACACAAGCTTCCAAGCATCACGCTTATTATTTCCATTGTTATTTTTGTTGGCTTAAAAACTTTCTTTTCAATGCGTTTCATACACAAATCCGCATCGAAAAGAAATCACCACAGCTTAAACACACACTTATGTGTGTCTGTCTTGTCTGTTCGCCGATATATCGATCTGAATACTCGTTGCTACAGTCTTGCCACCGCAAAGCAAATAAAAAGTCTCAGCTTCAGATCCTAAGGTATCGAAATACTAAGATTATCCATCTTATATTAGAAAACATATTGAGAAGTTTTAAAATTTGAAAAATGTATTAATAATTATGTGGAATGTTTCGAAATCACGCATTAGAAAATGTTGATACAGAAATAATTAACTTTTGTGGCAAAATTATTCAAATACCGTTTTTAAAAAACAATAACATACAAAATATAAAGTAAAATACTAAATATACATATCTTAAAGTTTTTTTTAAGAGTTTCGCTGTAGTTGTAGTTGCAGACGGTCGACTGTATTTTGCGGCCCCCAAAACTAGTTTGATCTAATAAATAGACGCCGCAGTCTAACCCACTTTGTCGTAGAAAGTGATGACAAATGGGATTAGTGGTATATTCCATTTCTTTGGACTTGGGCATTACGTAATGCAATGGAATGGGATTCCGAAAAAACCTGACTGGTTGGGCCCCTGATGATGCGACACCATTGGCTTCTGTTGACCATGGAACGTGACCGACCTGAGTAATTGAAAACATTTCTCCGGCGACATATACATAAGTACATCTTATGTCATTCAAGCATACAACTTTGGCATGTTTAAATTCTAGCAGAAGAAACTAGTTGTGGTTAAATTTATTTATTGAGCTTGAGATAAGAAAATATGGGAATCAATAGAACCTTGGCAACTATACACTCTTTTAAGACTTAATTAAGCCCTACAAGTATCTGACATTATTTTGCCACCGGGCAAAGTGCCAGTAGAGTAGAGCCGAAACAAACAAACAAACAAAATAAAAACAGCTGAAATGTTGCCATTTTAATTATCCAAAGAATAAAAATGGCTGAAACGACAGAACAAGAGGAGCACCAAATGTGGGGGAAACTAAGCAACATACATACATATATTTTTTTTTTTGCTTTGGACCCTACATATGTAGGCCAAACAAATGAAAAGGCAACTCCCACCCCTCTCGTCTAGCTCAAACCAAAAACTCATTTCTTTAGCACAATGTAAATCGGTCAAACCAATAAAAAAAAAAAATAAATGAAAAACAGAAAATTTGCAACAATGCCTTTCAAGAGTTCTTTCAACTTGGCTTTTGTACGTGCCTGATTTTTTACATGTGGAAAATTTTATTCAGCTAATTTTAAAATTCGGAAAATTAAATAAAATAATTGGATTTAAAAATGAAATTTGGATTTTTAAAAACATATTGAATAATTACACTTAGATGTAATGTTCTATAACGCAGGCCTACAAATACATAGTGTTTTGTGAGTTGTTGGAAAGGTGGGGTTCATTTCTAAAGAAACTCTCTGCGTAGAATCCGAATCCAGTTCAAAAAACGTCATTTTCGGGTACATGATGCCGGATTCGGATTCCAATTCCTTTGGAAATGAAACAAATCTTTCCAACATGATGAAAAGTACCGAAAACCCTAATGTAAAAATTAATAACTGTTTATGGGGAAGACAACAAATATGCCACCCTTAGATTAATAAATAATAACGCACGAATAGGTTATATTAAAGTGTAGCGTTTTATTCGGAGCGGCAGACGGAACTGAGTAAAGCTTGACTTCAAGAGCTTCATATATATGTATGTAGTACATATGCAGTAGTTGCTGAATAGATAAGCGACAGCATTAGCGACTTAAGAGAGACGGCGACAAGAGATAAGCAACGAGCGCTGCAGGTGCCGTCGTACACCTATGCGCGCATGACTAGGCGCTGGCGATCGTTGGCGAGCTACTCCGAACATACTCCCCCCGTTGGAAGAGCTACGGTTCCAACTATATCGGAATCGATGGGTAGAACGGCTAGTTTGGCGACGGCT
>VNJQ01003707.1:0-21096 GCA_008042515.1 Drosophila truncata | reverse complement strand
CGCGCATCTCCAATCACAAGACGTCGTTTGTCGTAGTACTGTTGCATTATTTTTGGGCGTTTTTTCTTTAATTTTAACTTATTTAATTTATTCTTAATTTCTTGTTCTTTTAAACCATTTTTAACCATGATATGTATTTTCCCATTAAGTATGTCGTTTTGATACGTTCCCCTGGTAACTGGGTTAATTCCTTTGCAATTATTGCAGACCTTTGCTCTACCAAAGATCTTAATTTCTTTTCCTTTTTTAAAATAATAAAATAATGTAAAACAACTAAAGGAGAGAAGTGTAAAGAAATTAAATCTGGTTACTAGAAGAATATCAAAGCGGGATACATAATGGAATACTACATGTCATTGTTAAAAAGGATTAATTTTAACAATGACATGAAGTATTCCATTAAGTATCTCGTTTTGATATTCTTTTGGTAACTGCATTTAATATCTTTACAATTCTCTCAAATCTTTGTTTTACCTTCTTTTAATTTATTAATTTAGAGAAGGAAGGGAAATTAATATAAAAATAACTGATTTTCTCTAATTCCTAAAATAAAAATTGTGGTAAGGAAAAGGTCTGCAAGAATTGCAAAGAAATTAAACCCAGTTGCCAGGAGAACATATCAAAACGAGATACGTAATGGGGAAATGCATGTCATGGTTAAAAAAAGACAACCAATTACGATTTTTATTTTATTTATTTAAAAATCTCTTAAAGTAACCTATGCAAAAGTAATCAACTTTTGTGACCTTGAAGTGTGGAAGCTCCATAACTTTCACCTCTTTCACCTAGTTTTGCGTATGGCATTTTCAATTATTTCCAATGGACAGGCTGCAAAAAAAACTTCGAGATTAGAGGGTCAAAGAATTCATTCTTCATTCTGATAGCTCAAAAGCTGAGATTCGGTATAAAATAAAGATTAATTCATATAAAGTGTACAAAAATTAATATTTTGGTAGTAAAGAAAACATGTGCCATTGATTTATTATCCCCTTAAGAGTTCTTCGACAAAAATGCCTCTATGTATGTGTCAAATACCGCCAAGAATAATAGAATTTTTTGATAGGAGTCGCTATGGGAATTCGAATTATTTAAATCCAACTTCCCGAAGGACTATTATTGATAGGAAATCATTTGATTTGGTGAATGTTTTCTTTTTTCAAGAAGTGTGCCTTTCAGAAAGCTATAAAAACCCGTTCACCAAGCTAACTGGGTATTAGTCGATCATTTTTATCCGTTCATTGTGTTCCAAGGCAAAATGAGATTTTACCCTATTAATTTCGGAGCATTTCTTGTGCTTATTATGCACCAAACAGCGAACGCATACATTCCCGGATGCCATTTCCTTGAAACTGTGAATATATCGCTTAGTCAGAGGCTACAAAATGGCTCATATATATACCAGGATCTAGAAGTGCCTGGAAACATGACCGGTCAGTATGACTACATAACAACGGAGACAAAATATTTTGAAGATACGGAGAGCCACTTACGTGGATGTGTCTGCCGTTTGAAGCCTTGCATATGGATCTGCTGTCGATTTAAAGATTGGGATGCATCCAATGGGACATGTACCGATGGCCTAATGGAGAACCTGAAACAGATAAATCCTTTTCTTAAGGTCAAGCTCAACAACGGATCCTTGGTGACAAGAAGCTTGCTGAGGGACTTTATCGTGTTGAGAGATCGAATGCGGCAGTTTGATAATTGGATAGAAGATAATTATACAATATTCGAGGTTCGTTTTTTTGTGGTCTACGTTTCCACAACTAACTTGACATTCTTAGGACGGAAGTGTATTCTTCAAGAGATTCAAATTGATAGACATCAGGGGATATGACTGTCTCCACCCGAATCAGTTCACTTCAGGAAACACAGAGTCTTTTGTGGCTGCCTTCCATTACAAATACTATTATAAAAAAAAACTGCTTACAAGCAAAGAAAAACGTAAGAATAGTTACTATATAGCCAGTTGAAATTCGTCACGTCCTCTTATAATTTCTTATTAATCTGCAGTCAGGTGTCTTTCAAAGGTTTTTTTGGTTCTCACAATCGCAGTGCATCTATATGTAAAGAAACTCCGGAATCTGCACGGAAAGTGCTTTATTTGTCACATGTTATCTTCATTTCTGTATTCTATCCATCAATCGCTGCGAGAATTTCAGATACATTTGCATTTGTGCGTTCTACACGGTATGTACTATATGTTGTTTAATAATTTGAACAAATTGAATGTAGAAATACTTATTGGTAAATATAAATTTATTGTTTCGTACCCAAATTTCAGGTTATTCCTTTCTCTATTTCATCAGTTGTGGAGAGGCTTTACTTCGGTCAATCGAGTTGACTCTGAATATAGCTTCGGAGCCTACAGCATCTTTGCCTGGGGATCTCCCGCTATCGTCACTGGAGTTGTGTTTCTGATAAATCAGACTTGGGACGGGGATCCCAGCAAAGTGGAATGGGTACCCGGTGTTGGTTGGCAAAACTGTGATATAAAGGGTGAGATTTGTATGCTTTAATTTCATTCATTAAAAATTCTACTAATATTTCCTTCATTTTCCAGATGGCTGGTCTTTAGAGGACTTTTTTATTTTGCCGATATCAATAATGTCGGCATTAAACACTATGCTCTTTTTATTGACCATCATCAGCATTATAAACGTAAAGCTCTTACTCAGGCACGTCTCCGACGAGGACGAGAGAGCGAGGAACCTAAACTCGAAAATGCAAACGTAAGATATACTAACTACTATGTATTAAGACCACGAGATTTGAGTTTTCCACAATCCGTTTATAGGTATAAAGTGTTTTTACGACTGGTTATCGTGATGGATATACAGTGGAGCGTGCGCATAATTTCTATCTACGCTGATTGGAATCATCTTATGAAGATATGTGAATACTGTGATTCTGCAATCGGTATTATTATTTTCGTTCTGTTTGTACTAAAGCGTAGCACTCTTAAGCTTCTTATGGAAAGGTGAGCAATCTACGAGTATACCAGTTTTTTTAATAACGATGTATCTTTACACAGTATCAGAAATAGGAGTGACTAAAAACGGCTGGATTGGGGATAGCAAATCTAGATAGAATATTTTTAAATTTCATGATATATTTTTAGAAGTCCGCAAAGAAGGAAAAATACGGATAACTATTATTACAAAAAATATTCAAGAGGCATCAATAGACCTCAGGCAAAAGAGCCGAAACATGGCATACTTCGGGGCTAAAATGGAAATTTAAACTGTTGATTTAATTTTGAAATACATAACCAAATGTATTGTACATTATTGTTTTTATTTAAAAATCATTAAAATCATCAAAATCAAATTATTAGATGTTAGCTGTCATAGGAGTGTTATTAATTTATAAAGAAAAATAAAGAAGAATAAAGAAAATTCAGCAAGAGCTCAGTATTTCCTTTTGACCTAAAGTATTACCTTTTTCCTTTGACCTAAATGATTTGATTTTCAATGAATGCCGCTTCCTTTTTTGGTTTTTTTTTTCTTTAAAAAGGTAAAGTAAAGTTATTTATTTATATTTTCTGAGTGGCATATTATTAATTTATATCCTTATTAATTGGTTTCAATCTTCCAAAACACGACCATAAATATTTCAAAAGAAAAGTAACAAAATAAAGGACTCCAATGATTATAAAATAAAAAGCGTAAACAGTAAACTGTTGGAAGACATCCAGATTCAGGTTTGCATTCTCCGACACAACCACAAACGTCATGATGACCTGCAGGATGAGGCCCACGAAAGTGTTGAATCCGAAAACCAAGGCGAAACTGTCCTCCTGCAAACTGCTGGCCAATTCAGAACTGCAATTTTAAAGAGCTGTAGACATTTTTCATCAAAATCAATAGGATTATATGACCAACCTGGCCACCGTTATGGTAAAAGCGAACAAAGCGCCATAAAGCACATATCCCAGGTAGGAGAGGTATATATTGGAGGTCCAGCAGGCCAAAAGCACGCATCCTCCCTCCAGTATGGACAGCAGGGCCATAGATAGCATGCTGGTGCTGGTGCTCAGACGTCCGGCATGGAAGTATCCTGCCAGAAGGGCGAAAACGGCACTCAGAAGAGTCAGAGCAGCGTCTACTGCCCCGTTCCAAACAATCTGTAAGGAAGACCTCAAGAATCAACTCTATTTCTTAAGAACAACTCTGTTTTTACTCACTGTTGGCTCATTTTCAAATGACTTCCACACCACCTGCATGTAGGTGGTGACCTGGAGAAAGCCCGCCAGGCTCATGGCATACCACAGGCTCCACTGCACCACCAATGAATTCGTGTAGGCGCTGCGGAAATGTGACCAGAGGAGCTGCAAGGCTTGGACGCCCTTATTTGTTTTGGCTGTCACCTTTGCTTCCATGACGTCTGAGTTAGCATGCTCAGGACCCTTCTCAAGGACACCAGAATCGGGTTTGACCACATCCTTAATAGCTTCGGGTCGATTGTGGAAGTAAACACTTTTGTCCACCTTGGGCAGGAAAAGGGCCCACAGCAACGCCACGACCTGTGCTGCGGATTGGTGAATGGGAATTAGTGAATCAAACAAAACTTTATCTTTGATAAGCAACATACAGCTGACAGTGATGTAGAATAGTTGCTTGTAGTTCATCCAATCGAAGCCAATTACCAGCTGCGCCAAAATTCCGGCCACCAGTTTGCCCACGAACATGGCTGCTCGGGTATGCGAGGTGACCCTGGGATAGTACTGCTTGTCCACTTGCGCGTAGATGTACGAGTAGTAGGCCACCTCTGCCGCTTGATAGAAGCCATATAATACTTCCACCGCTTGTAGCCCCGCCAGAGTGGTGGTCCAGATGAGTGTGCCCCAAATGAAGATCCCAACCACAGCGTTGGTAATAATCACGGGCTTATATCTGTCCCAAAATGATGATTAACTACGGTTATGACGGTGTCGATGATTACGAATAACGCGTTCGATATCAGCGCCTACCTTAGCAAATCTGTTATTAGAAAGACGAAAATAAGGAGCGCCAAGTAGGAGTATGTGCCCACTGGGTAAACAGAGCGATTGACCTCATCCTGGGTGACGTGGTACCACTCGCCCATTAGGATCTCCGCGTGATAAGGTTCCGAGGGTCGCAATTCCCGCAGGAATCCGAAAATGCAGAGCACACACGATACCTTCAGCCAAGACTCCATCCCGCTTTGACTGCCGTCTAAAATCTAATCGCGATTTTTACAATAACCGAGCGATTGTGCTTGGACTAGCGATGCCTGGCGGCGTGTGGAGAGCTTCGTTCGGCCAACTATTAAAATAATTGTGCATTCTTCCGAGGGTTTAGCAGGGTTAGCTCCGAGTATAGAGATTTAGCTCCGACGCCTGTAATCAGCTCAACGTTATACGCTATATCACTATTTACGAGCTCGGAGAAGTATTTAATGGGCGTGCTTGGAAGACGGGAGAAGCGGGAAGTTTCCGCTTACCTGCATTGGGCATGGTCACGATCTTGATTGAGTTACTCTCGACTCGGCGCGGTTCCCACTTCATCAAGTTGGCCATATAAATTATCCGCTAATTAGACTATTATCTTTGTAGTTAAGGGGATTTGTAGGGAAATTCTCAGCGAGTCTTAAGAGACTGACTTGTTGATTCTGAATGTCCCATTACTAATTAATAGAACATACATCGCGCTGATTAGTTAGGAATACGATATAGTCAGGTTATAAATAGAATAGAAAGTACAGGAAATCCATTTGTAGGAACGCGTTTCTCCTAAGCACGCAACCGGGACAAAACCATCAAACGCTTCACTTATATAAGCTCGATTAGCACATCTAAGCGGACTAGTTCGCGACTATCAGCAACACAAACAGCATGGCATTATCTTGGTATATGATTGGTTGTCAGAGTCCTTATCCGTCTCAGACATAGCATTCATTAAGTAATGAAGTGCAGTGATTTAAACAATTTGATAATTAAACACAGTGTGTACTAAAAATAATTGGTATCTTTATTCCGAGCACTTGAGACTGATTGTGCGCTTTATAAATGGAAATCTGCACGGTTTACTTAGAACTCGCCATCAGATTGCAGATAATAAGGTGAGATAACTCTTCTGGGAATATAATCAACCATCGCATGAATACTATCTGAGAGTATTCCAACGCAGGAACAAATGTTCTCTTAAATCACAAGCTGGTAACTTTAAGTACTGTCTAAATGCATCTAAAAATTATTCAAAAGAGTTTTCCAGCGTTTCGCTCTCGGGGGCAGGGCACCAAAGCCACTCCACTAGCACGGATATCAGGTAGAGAACGCCCACGCCAATGAAATAGAAGGCGTACGCTGTATACTGACCCACAGGATCAAGTTGAAAGCCCGTGACAAATATCATGGTCAGGAGCGACTGAAAAATGAGGGCAACAAATGTATTAAAGCCAAAGACAAGCCCGAAGATATCGTCCTCCAAGTGTCTGGCCACTTCAGCACTGCAAAGTTATTAAAGTAATAATTAGCTAGAAAACACTATGTTCTTAATTTCAATGCGCTAACCTGGCCAAGGTGATGGTGAAGCCGTAAAGGCCGCCAAATATAATGAATCCCGCATACGACCAGTAAATATCCTTTGTCCAACAGCAGATAAGTACACAGCCGCCCTCCAAGGCGGACAAGAAAACCATGATTAAAAGGGATGTGCGCGGTTTAAGGCGCCCAGTGTGCAGATATCCTGCGGCTAAGGCACTGAGAGCCGCCAAAGCAGTTAACACGGCATCGACGGCACCATTCCAGGCGATCAGCGGCTCCGGCTCGATCACTTTCCACAGAACCTGCATGTAGTAGGTGACCTGCAGATAACCAGCCAACCCAATTGCATACCACAGGCTCCACTGTACAACTCGGGGATTGGTGTAGGCAGTGCGGGTATGCTCCCATATCAAAACCAGAGCTCGCGGCTTCTTGGGAGTAGCTTTCGGATGGGGAACTGCCACATCCAGGTTGTCTTCTCCGGGCAGCTGCGTTTGCTGATCTATGTCAGTGCTAATCGGCTCTCGATGAAAGTACAGACTTTTGTGCACTTTGGGCAGGCCAAAAGCCCACAGCATGGCAATTATTTGAGCTGAAATAATGCAATTTTAAAGCTCTGCTTAATTTTATAATAATGACAAATTTAAAGATAAAATAAATCATACTTACTGCCTAACGTTATGTAGTTAAGCTGCTTATAGTCCATTAGGTCCAGATAAAGCATAAGCTGGGATGTGATCCCAGAAACCAGTTTGCCACCAAACATGGCTGCGCGGGTGTGTGATGTGACCCTGGGATAGTACTTCTTGTCCACTTTGGCATAGATATAGGTATAGTATGCCACCTCGGCGGCCATGTAGGTACCATAGAAGAACTCCAGAATCTGTAGTGACAGCAAACTAGTGGTCCAGATGAGCATGCTCCAGATTATTACACCAGTGGCCCCAATTGTGATGATTAGGGGTTTGTATCTGTTGGCCAAATAATTGATATTGTAATAAATAATTGTATATCATGATTAGGAACTTAATTAAATAGAAAAAGCTATTTAATATTTTAAAATATGTGGGTTTCTGTACTGAAAAACACGCTTAAAATTTTAAATTTAATACATAAACTAACTCTCCAAGATTCCTTAAAATTTAACTATAACTGTAATATAAACAAAGCTTACATTAACAGATCTTTGGATTTTCTTTTTACTTAACAATTTAAAACACCTGGAGAACCAGAAATTAGACTTTAATATTAGGTTACCTTAGGAAATCGGTTATCAGGAACACAAAGATCAACTGCACCAGGTACGAATAGGTACCCACCGGGTAGACATCTTGCATGAGCTGTATTTTTAATAAAATTAACTATTATTTTGGATGTCCCAAGCTCGAGAACTCGTTTACACTCACCTGGTCATTTGTGATGTTCCGCCAGGGACCCAGCAGGTACTCCGTGACGTAGGGTTCCGATGGCCGGATCTCGCGAACGAATCCGAAGACGCATAGCAGACACGAGATCTTCAGCCACTCCTTCATCTTGCGGATTGTGTAACGGTCAACCGGTCCCTAACGTAATGTTCTCACGTAACGATTTGACCAAATGCTAGCTGCAGCTTCGCGTAATGGGTTGCCGTAAGCTGAAGCTCTGTATCCACATTTGGACAGGGGTAACCTGAGTATATATTGCTGACCGGGCAGTCTGGATTCACAGACAATCTGGTGTATCAGGCCATGGTTGTCGGGTGCTCAATCTAATCTCTGCACTCCGCGGATTCAAAATTATCACTTCGGAGCCAACGCGTCGTTATATTTACACAGAAATCGCTGTTGTTCCAATGATTGTTAGATAATTGGGAATTTATAATACGGCTATTGCAGACACGACCGGCTCGCGAGGTTCGCAATTACCTTTTGAATGTCACTCATGGAACATAAAGGCAAGTGTGCGGAATCACTCTCCCACAGGTGGATCGGGCTCTCGGTTCTCCAAACACCCTACACGTGTTCGTTCTCCCGCGTACACAAATGGTTTGATACTCCCACTGCCAATGGCGCTGTTATCGATTTGTCGCGAGCACAGAACACTTTTGCGAGACTAATAAATATTTATTTACCTAAAACGGCAGCCGCAATTAAAATCAATTGATTTCCGAGCCATAAATAAATCGAATTTCGTGCCACTGCCGGGCCATTACGTCACGGCAACAACAACTGCGACGCAGCATCTGTTCGTAGGAAAACATTCGAGATGGTTGGCAACGCGGCTCAGCTGTTCTCACCTGCCCGTTATTTACGTACATTTCGAAACGATAAATTCAACAGATTTTTACGCTGAGTAAGACAGTTAAAAAACACCTTTGTTTATTGTAAAAAATACACGTTTATTTAGCGCGCACAGTTTAATTAATTAGTAATGTGTTGAATGTGGTACAGAGTATTGTTTTTGTATGCATTTAACAAATAGATTTAGAGGGGAAATGTAGGCTATTTACACAAACAGAAGACACTCGGAAAAGCTTTTCGCTTTTCCCTTACGTAGAATTTGACGGAGACTGACTGACTATGAGCTAAGATTGGCCACATTTGCGGAAAGTTAGAAAGTACACGTAAAAAACTCTTAACAGCAACATTGAGGTTACACTCCCTCCGCTCTCCATTGTCAAGTGGATGTCCTTACGCCCTCTCACTGCTGGGCAATGGGCGTGGCCACAGGCGCGGCTGCGGAGGTGTTGTTCGTGGGATCATCGGCTACCGTTACGAATTCAATGGAGGCAGAGTTGATGCAGTAGCGCTTGCGCGTCGGTTTTGGTCCATCCTCGAAGACGTGGCCCATATGGGCGGAGCAGCGGGCGCAGCGGACCTCAGTGCGTATACGTTCTGGATGTGCGATTAGTAGTAGAATATTACCCCCTTTTTATTTGCATTTTGTGGGATTAGATTTGCATACGGTTCGGTTTTTTGTTGTTTGTTGTAGCGCAGTTTTGTTTTACATTTTTTACAATATTTTTGTTTTTTTAATGTATTTTTTTTTCGTTTTGCAAGGTTAATTCAACGATTTTGTTGTAAACAAATTAACAGAAAATATATTTGCAAAATGGGTGAAAATGAAAAGCGAAGAAATTGTAGAAAGTGTAGAGACAGGGGCAGAGCGAAAGAAATAACGACAAATAAATGAGTGCAGCGAAAGGGGGAGGACGAGGCGAAGGATGGGGGAAGAAAATAAGAGAAAGTGCAGAGTGCAACGCAGAACGAGCGAAAGAATAAAGAATGGACGGCGGCGGTTGACAAATGAAATGAAATCACGTAAATCAAGCGAAAACACATGACGAATCAGAAATTAAAATTGATTCAGTGATTTTTGAGTACAAAATATTTTGGTTAATTAAGCATTTTATGCATAATGTGTTTCGTGTTACAATTTATATTTGATGAGTTCGTGTGAGTGTATATTTTTTTGTGTGTGTTTTTTTTTGTTAGCAAAACAAACCCCCAAAGAACGTTTACAGGCGTACATTTAGTGTTTTTTTTCGGAAGCGAGTTAAAAAAAGAGAAATAGAAAATATACGAAAATACACATTATTCGGTTTGCTTAAGACACTCTAAATAGTATATGGACATAATGGATTCGGTAGTATTCGGGTTATGTTATTGCCAAAATCATTGAGCATGAGTAGGAAGCAACGAAAGCAAAATAATAAAAATAACCAAATTACAACACCAGCAAATAAAAATAAAAAATGTATAAATAAATAATCCAAAAAGCTACACAACACACATACAAACATATGCACAGACACTCACACACACGTAATAATGGCCCTGGCCCCAAAAATAAATCCAAAAGACCTTGTATCGATAGTGATCGAAATGGGAAATATGAAATAAGCTCATATGGGTGCCGGAAATGTAGTTTCTTATAGATTCAAAACCCAAAAAAAAGGAAGATGACAGTATGACAGTTAACCGAAAAGCATAGTAAAACCAAATAAAAGAAACTTTTACGCGGATCACTTTGTCGTCCTCTTAAATCATTTCTGTCCTTGCGTAAGCTTAATTTATCTATTTTCAAACATGTAAACTTCTATTAATTGTGTAAATTTCTGTTAACATACATTAGATTCTAATACATTTCGATGGGAATGCCAAGTGAGCAGTTCAACAGAAGAAAATAAAAAATAAATAAGGGGGTTTTCCTTTTTATAAATTCTTACAAAACGCCTAAACAGGTAACAACAGTATGGTGAGATTTTTAGGGATGCCACAGAAATCGTAACTTCAATTGTGTTACCTTAAACTAACAAACAAATTTGTAGACTGCTTTTCAAAAGATTTAAAAATTCATAGCAACTTCTGTGACACCCCTAATTATAGGGCTTTGAAACCGAAATAGTAGTTTGGGATGAAAGTTGCTAACATAAAGTAGATACACATACAATTTTATTTGATCTTTGACCGATCTACAACACTAAACTCTCACTCCTCGTTCTGTAATAAATTTTCAAGCATCGTTCTTGTGCAAGCTTCGTTTTTGTTCGCATAATAAACTCCTATAAAATATCTATGTATATATCCTTCTCCCGACATGACAAAAGTAAAAGTGTCTTTGTATAGAAATCTAACTGCTCTGAATCTCTCTGTGTGTAATGTGGTATTTCCTCCAGGTATCTATATAGGGCTCAGTGCGGTCTCAATTCTCATCCAGCTGCAAAGGTCCTCCCGGGGGCTAGCAGGCAGATCGGTTATTATTTCTTGGATGACACCGCCGGCGGATCCGCCTTCGATGGCGCCGGAGCACTCTTCACAAAGTCGATTGACGCAGAATTGATGCAGAAGCGGCGGTGCTTGGGCGGCGGTCCGTCGTCGAAGACGTGGCCCATGTGGGCGGTGCACCGGGAGCAGCGCACCTCAGTGCGCACCATGCCTAGCGTTTTCGAAATGACTACTGTTGATTTAATCGGGTTAACAGTGTGATATTCGTGTGCGGGTGGATATTGATTGGTTTTGGGGCAACAGTCGGAATGAGATTCGTATTTCGTATTTTTTATTTATTATTTTTTTTTTGGAAGAGAAAAGTTTCGAGAAAGTCAGGCGGGATAGAAGAGGTGGATAAGAGAACACAATACTCGGTTAGGAATTAATTTTAGTCGCTTCTTTTCGCTTAGTTGCACATTCAGGTGCTGCCACTGCAGCGGGAACACTCACAAGACTAGACGGTAGGTAACGGCACAAACGGCAACAACAGCAACTTTAACGGCACAACTACAGTGAACTCTGGGCAACGCGCACCACATGTGCCATGGAACAAGTTTGGGTTCAAGTTCACGTTCAAGTTCAAAAATAAAGTTCAAGACAAACGAAGCAAAAAAAAAATAACGAAATAACAATAACAAGGCAACACAATTAGCACAAAACAGATATGAGATATTTAGCAATTTATGGATTTTCCTACGTAATGTCTACTATGTTAAAATGAGCCTTAACTGCTGAACTATTTAACCATTTTTAGCAGGTTAACGTCAGTACTTGTATGTTAGCAGCCCCTAAAAACACATGCTAAGTATGCATAGACAAAGACATTTCAATACTAAGATGAGGAACGACTATACATACAAGAAAATTGTATGGCGTTACTAATCTTATATATTGAAATGTCTTTGGTATAGATCATTTGTATATACATATTTTTGGTGGTCAAAATTTATATTTTTTTGCTAAAAAGAAATTAAAATCGAATTTGTTAATGTATTTGCCTAGCCACCAATGATTGTTCTCATTGTCTATCTATTATACAGAAAATTCTGAAGAATTTAGTAAATACTAATCAAATTAAGGCTGTTATTAACATAGTAGATATTTTTTAGTTCCTTAAAGTCTCCTATTTCATTTTATGACTGCACATATTTACATATGAAACAACTGCTTATGGTTTTAGTCCCTCTTTAGCTACAAGTTACAATTTCATCCTTAACTTTTGACTTAAGTGCGGCAACGAAACAGCAACTCAAATAAAACAGAACTCAAAACGATTTGCGACTAACAACTACAAGTGCCGAACGAATTCTAGACTCTAGAGCCTAGGACCATCGAGTAGATGATCGAATTGGAAGTGTGCCGCGTGGGCGTTACGCACCTGGAATGCTGGCGTCACGGTGCAGCGTAACCTTGCCCTTGTCGAGGACATCGTTGAAGGCCGGCCATCCGCAGCCGGAGTCGTATTTGGTGTCCGAGCTAAACAGGTCCTGGTGGCACACGATGCACTGGTATACGCCCTTCTCGTAGTGCTTGTTGTAACAGCCTGCGGTGGTTGGGAAACACAATATGTTATTCGGGATTTAGTTTCACCTAAATAAGCATGTTTAAGGTAAACATTTTCGTAGGGGGGAGGCCCACCTGTGAATGGGCGCTCGGTGCCAGCCTCCTGTGTAACCTGATACTGCAGCGGTGTCAAGCGCTTGCGCAGCTCCTCCTTGTTCACCGTAACCTTTTCGCTCTTATTTTCCATGCTTGCTTTTCCGGTGGAATCCCTCTTAGCCGGGTTGTCGCTGCTGTGACGTGAAGCTGAAATATAATACTTTAGTGTTTAGTTTGTGGTTTGGTTATGTGAATATTTCTGTAACCACCCCGACTTACCACCAGTTGGGTAATGAAAATGAAGTAATTATGGCAGGGAGAAGGGTCTTGCTTGTCGCCAAGCTTCTGTACGATTTGCTACCCTAATCTCCAACTTATCAGTGGGACTTTCAACTAAACCTTGGGCTATAATAATTTGTTAATTTAAATGCCATCTCTTAGCACACAATTAAGATAAGAAAAAGGTGCTGCTGACTATCAGCAATGAGTTGCGAAAAAATATTTTCAAAACCACAAAATCATCTTATTTTTGGTAAATATGCGATTAAAGTCATAAAGGCGAAAATAAGTGTTCTAATCAACTAATCTGTTCACAAACATTAAATAGAAGTAACAAACAAAATTCCCAGGGGTTCTATAATGCAAAATTTGAATAGAAAAATAAAGTGATGTTTGCTTTATTTATCTTCAAAGTTTGTAGGACATTTATAAAAGATAGCAGAGTTAGAAATACACCTTCAAGATAATCTAGAAAAAATCCTTAAATAAAGCCCAGAGGAAAACCACTTTTAAATTGGAATGTGATCACTAGGGAATGAATTCTCTCCGCCTTAGGTTCTTCAGTACAATTTATAGCCCATCCCCCAGGGTATACTCCCCCAAAAACAACAGAGTACCCAAAGTTGTGCTTATACGAAACACTGGAGCTAATTGGCCAAGGTGTAAACAGATTGGTTAAGTGCAGTCAAGGAGGCACAAGCAACAAATCGAGTGGAGAAACGCATCGGGCCAAAAATAAATTAACTATGCCCGCTGCCAGCAATAAAACAAAGTGGCGCCGAAAGTAAACACACACAAAATGTGGGGGAATTGCGTCTGAGAGGGGCTAGCGAGAGGAGGGGGAAAAGTGATCAGGGGAGGGGAAGCACCTTTTATTTTCGGTGGAATGATAGAAAATCACCCAAGTGTGTCGCGGGCAATTAATTAAAGACAAATGAATTAATTTCGAGAAAAGGCGAAAATAAAATCGTATATCTGAAAATAAAGGTGGAAAATTGCGTTCATAAGGAATGCAAACGAGGCAGCGCAATTTGAACTAGAAATTGTGGCTAAAATTAGAAGATTGCCAATCGATTGGATGGGAAACTCAACAAATGGGATCAAAAGGCAAGTCCATTGTTTTGAATGAATGCGGGCCACACCCACAGGTGGAGCATTGCCCCTTTGGTTGATTTAACAAATTAGGGTTTCTCTATAACGGGGAATGGTCAGCTATTATTATTATTTTTTATTATGGAACGTTTTTAATTAAAATAGTCAAAGGCAAAGATGTTATTTGTTTATAACTCAACTAAAGGAAAGAATATATTAGAAGATTAAAGCATGGCCTGTGCCTTACTTAACTTGAAAAGGGTATATTAATGTCGGCATTCTGTCCTCCGTTGTTTTCACCTGTCACTCACCTGCATAGAAGCGACTAGATGGAAAAGCATTGGCAGCAAGTCGGAAGATAGTGATGTGGCGAGAAAGTGAAAACATTTTTTAAGTCTCTAATTAATTTTTCGGCTAATGCAAGGTGACAACTGCTGCTTAGCGCCGCCGATTCGCCACAAGCTCGTTATTCAATCAAAAGGCGGAGCGACGAAAACGAGGAAAACGCTGAAAAGCACGGGGCAAGCGGCGGAAAGTCAACCCACGCGAACTAATATTTATGCAATGCCCGTCTTGTTGTCACTTCCGTCTTTATTTCTATTATTCTGTTCTATTTTCGTTTAGCTTGTTGTGCTTATGCGCTTGGGTCGGACAAGTGTACGAGTGTGTGTTTGTTTGTGTGGTTGGGTTGCAGGGAGAAAGCGCATTAGAGAGAAAGCCGTGGATGCTCAATTGCACGCTCATTAAAAGAAAATTGTCCGCCGCTCGCTCAGTTTCTCAAGTTCTCGGCTCCAATGTCAGCCAAACAACACACAGACACACACAATTCACAAACTGAAGCACGCACAACACACATTTTCCCACACTAAAAGCGATGTCCTTGGGTTTTCTCTGGAAGCTTCTCACCTGCTAAAAACTGCCTGAAATGGTGCTGCGCCTGTTTTGCTTCTATTTTTGGCCTTTTGTTTATGAATTGAAGCGTGCTCTCAGTCAAAAAACAAGCGCGCGTCGCAATGTTACGCAGCGGGTGGAAAATCAAAAACTAATACAACACAAAAACTTGACAAACAGCTGACCATGAAAAGTTGCCATCTCCCCAGCTGAAAAACTATTCGATAGTGGCACTATCGACTAGGAATAGTTGTTTCCTCTTGTCCAATATTGGATATTGCATTTTATTTAAAAAGAAAGAATGACAACTATTGTAAAACCTTAAAACCATATTTGATTTACCTACTTTCTTATTAAAGAATGTTAAAACATGTTGAGTTATTAATTTGCCCACTGTTTTCTATATTTGGAAACGATTGTCCTCTACAATCGATTAACCAACAGCTGACGGCTCGCGTTGCCACCCATAGGTGAATCAGACGACTGAAAAAGGTGTTGTGGTCTGGCAACGCGGTGTGACTTTGTTGTTCTCACAAATTTCGAGTATAATTGTTTATCAGTATTAAAAATCGAACTAAGCACAGGAAAGAACTGAGCCTCCTTGTGTTGCACAACAGGATTCTACTGCCAATTGCACTGCCCAAATACTCATTATGCACTAAAACGTCGAACAGGCGCCAATTAAGAGCACAACGACCACACGCAGAGAGGGCGTCAACTATCAGTAGTGGGGGTGGAACCCAGCGAAAAGAAAACAGGGAAAAAGGCCAGGAAAGCAACCTATATCCAACAAATTTACGAATTCACGGCCCCAAGCAGCATGAGCAACCACAGATACCATCACGGGGGCAACTACATGCACCCCCGCATGTCCTACCCCCCACACCACTTCACCTACGTCTCCTCCTGCGTCAAATACATGATCTTCCTGCTGAATTTCCTATTCTGGCTCTTCGGGGGCTTGCTCCTGGCCATCGGCGTGTATGCCTTCATGGACAAGCTTAAGGATGGCAACGGCTGGGTGCGCCTGGACACGGTTTACGACGTAATATTCAACATTTCGCTGGTGATGATTATAGCTGGCATCGTGGTGTTTGTGGTCAGCTTCGCCGGCTGCTTGGGCGCCCTGCGCGAAAACACCTGCCTGCTGAAGTTCTACTCGATGTGCCTGCTCATGTTCTTCATCATGGAAATGACGCTGGCCATCATCTGCTTTGTGTTCCCGCAGTACATGAACTCTTTCCTGGAGTATCAGTTCACGGACAAGATCATCCACTCTTACCGCGACGACTCCGATCTGCAGAATTTCATTGATTTTGCCCAGCAGGAATTCAAGTGCTGTGGCTTGAGCAACGCCGGCTACCAGGATTGGAGTGAGTATCATTGAAATTAGGTTCTAGCTCGAATATGTTATCTAAACTCTTCTCTTGAGCAGGCAAGAACGAGTACTTCAACTGCTCCTCGCCGTCGGTGGAAAGGTGCGGCGTGCCCTACAGTTGCTGCATCAACGCCACCGACATCAGCTCCGGCCTGGTTAACATAATGTGCGGCTATGGCGTGCAGGAGCATTCAGTGGCCGCCGCCAGCAAGCGCATCTGGACCAGCGGCTGTATCGAGATCGTTCGCGTTTGGGTCGAGCGCAACCTCTATGTGATTGCTGGCGTGGCTCTTGGCATCGCCCTGCTGCAGCTCTTTGTCATCTACCTGGCCAAGACCCTGGAGGGCCAGATCGACTTGCAAAAGTCGCGCTGGTCGTGAGTGCCATGCCACCATCCGTACTTGTACGGATACCCACCCTGCGAAGACGACCCCTACTACAACTCGCGGATGTGAGGCGGGCGAGCTGTGCTGGTCCTGGCCGTGCTCAAATAGTTTCCAATCGAATTCACATACTCCTAGATCAATCCATAGCTCTCTAGCAGCCTATTGTTCTCTCTCTTGTGTACCGGAACGTCTTCAGTTCCCTTGCCCCCCACATAAGTCTTACAATCGTATCGATACTCTCTTAGGCTAAGTAATAATATTTATAATCATACGTACATATGTGTAACCGCATGTCGCAGCAGCTCTGTATGTTTTTAACGTCAGCGTGTGATGCTTAGTCACAAGAAAAATCGAACAAATTTAACGTTTTACCCAAGTAAATGTATGCAATATCGTACTATTTAAAAGACACTTGTATATAAGCTAGCGAGTTCCATAAGAAATATGCATTTAAAATGAGATTTATAATTAAACGCGAAACCAAAACTGCATGCACGTTTGTTAAACACAACAACATAACTAGACTTATTAGCATTTTTAAGAATCTGTGTGCGAATCTTGTTGTACTGCGTATTCAAATACAGACATTCTATATGTGTAAGCATACTTTTTTAATGGGTGAGCTTTAGAGGGATGCATAGGACGAGAAATAGTCGGATATCATATATCTATCTATGGCGCTAAATATTTAGTTTTTTCTATTAATAATATTAATTAGTAGACAAGGGCGTTTACCTAATTAGCCCAAATTACAAGCACGAATATTAAAGCCCAAACTTGTTATTTTTCTTACTAACAAACACATCACGATTGCATAGTATTTGGAATTTGTACATATGCAAATCTAGTCGATGTTGTGAAGGATATCTGGTTTGAGTTTACTCTTGGCTATCGGATAACCTGCTCATAGATTTATTTTTATTGCGAAATTGTATATTTAAACGTCACAATCTAGAACAAATCATCGAACTTTGAGCTTGATAACCTTAATATGCGAAGACAGATAAGCAAGTCTACGAAATAATGAAGTCTAGTGGCTAAACCCATACTTACAAGCGTCTAGAAAAGAATGGGACCCCCTATAGGGATAGTATTACATATACAATTGTTGTTTATTCTACGCAATCGCTTGCAATTGCCAGCTGGTATAAAAAAAGGGAAATGAAATACAATCTTCTTTAGTACTTGATGATAGATCGAATGCTTTCGCCCTTGTGCATCAGATCAAAGGCCTCGTTGATTTTGGACAAAGGCATCTCGTGGGTAATGAACTCGTCCACCAGCAAATCCTTGTTTAGATAGTCCTCCACCAGCTTGGGCACATCCGAAACGGAACGCCAGCCACCGAAGGCAGATCCCTTCCAAACACGACCAACGACCAGCTGGAAGGGTCGCGTAGAGATCTCCTGACCAGCGCCGGCCACACCGATAACCACAGAGGTGCCCCAGCCCTTATGGGTGGCCTCCAAAGCAGCCCGCATGGTGTTCACATTGCCAATGCATTCGAAGGTGTAATCGAATCCACCGTCGGTCAGGTCAATTAAGTAATTCTGGATGGCTCCCTTGTCGGCCACATCCTTGGGGTTAACAAAGTCGGTGAAGCCAAACTTCTTGGCCAACTCGAACTTGTCGGGGTTGATGTCGATGCCGTAGACCTTTCCGGCGCCAGCCTTCTTGCAGCCCAAGCCAACGGCCAGGCCAACGGCTCCCAGGCCCCAAACAGCGCAGGTACTGCCAGGTGTAACCTAACAAATAAATTAATTAATTGTTAAAACAGGTCTGAGAATTACGTAAAAAACTATAAGCTAAAATATCATAAGTTTAAAGGTAATTTGAGCACTTTGCAGGCGAATTCCCATCAAGCTTACCTTGGCTGTGTTCAGTGCGGCTCCATAGCCAGTCGAGATACCGCAACCCAGCAGGCACACCTTCTCCAGAGGCGCCTTCTCGTTGACCTTGGTCAGCGAAATGTCCGCCACCACGGTGTACTCTGCGAAAGTAGAGGTTCCCATGAAGTGGAACAGCTGCTGGCCCTTGCAGGAGAGACGGGAAGTGCCCTCGGGCATGACACCCGCACCCTGGGTCAGCCGGATCTTCTGGCAGAGATTCGTCTTGCCGCTCTTGCAGAACTTGCACTCATCGCACTGCGGAATGTACAGGGCAATGACATGATCGCCGGCCTTGAACTTGGTCACGCCCTCGCCAACACTTTCCACAATGCCGGCGCCCTCATGGCCCAGGACTACTGGGAACAGGCCCTCGGGATCGGCACCGCTCAAGGTGAAAGCATCCGTGTGGCAGACGCCCGTGGCCGTGATCTTGATGCGCACCTATGGGAAATTTGGATTATTAATCGCCTAATCGTAACCCAACACCTGCAATAAAGCAATTAACTAACCTCATGCGCCTTGGGCGGTGCCACCTCAATGTCCTCAATGACCAGCGGCTTTTTGGCCTCCCAAGCGACCGCAGCTTTGCATGTGATAACCTGCAATCGGGGTGTGTTTGCTCGAATGTTTCTTCTAATTAGTATTCCTTCGGGTGAACTTACCTTGCCTTCTGTAGCCGACATATTGCAATATGTAGTGGAAAAGTTTCGTGATCAAGATCAAGTGGCAAATAAAGAGTGAGGAGAACTGGCGACAGTGTTGCCAGCTGGTTCTAGCATTTTTAAAAATGGAAAAGCCTTTGAATCTTGCTATTAGCTTATAGCTTTAAAAAAAGCTTATTTTACTATTCATCTAGCATATTGTAGCAAAATAAATTTAGTATATCACTATTTATTTTATTATTTATTTGTTTCATAAAAAAATTCAAGAAAATAACAATATTGGATGATTCACATACTCCGTACATATGTTACGGATTTTATTAAAATATTTTCATATTTAAGCTATATCCAACATAACATTAACATTATTAAATTGGGCAAAAGATTCATCTTAAGACTAAACACAGTAAACAGTCACTTCCGTTTTTGACAAATAATAATAACGGATTTTTAATGAAGGCATCATAAGAAAGAAATTTCGCTACATTTAAATACTTTGATCCAATTAAGATAAAAACTAATAAAAAACATAATATTGTTGTATGTTTTCTGGTAGCTATTTTTCGTTAATTTAAACTTTTTTTTCTCAATATAGCTGGTAAAACTGAAAGAGACTGTGTTTGCTATAGATGAAAATACCGAAAGTGGGGCCGTATTCAGGGTTTTTTAAATATTTTTTCCGCCAGGCGGCGGAAACAGGAAACAGAAGCCAGAAGAACCTTGAACCTGGAAGAGAAATCTCGATTTCGAACTAGATGTTGCGAGAGAGAAAAAACTTTTTCGGATGACACCACTCGCCCTCATCAGCGATCTTTTATTTTCAAGGAAAATATGGTAGACCGGTCAGTTTTTTGTCTGTCATTAAAGATAAATTGCTTTATTTTAAGCAATTAGCCATTTTGTAAGGCTTTATAAGCTTATAATAGTTTTTTTTGCTTATAATATTTAATATGACAAAGTTCTAATTTTTTGCTAAAACCTTTTCATTACTACGGTTCGTATAAGATGAGAGTAAGAATATTTGGAAAGTTTCCCTCAGATAGCTTAAAAACTGAGGGACTTAGTTGAGCATAATCGGACATACGAACGGACAGACGGTCATGGCTAGATCGACTCTGCTGTTAATGCTGATCAACTATATATATACTTTATAGGGTTGAAAATGCCTCCTTAACTGCGTTGCCAACTTCTGCAAGGGAATAAATATAAATAAAAGAAAAGATAAAATCAAAATATGATCAGCACAGCAATTTATCATCGATAACCTTTATTTCAACCCTTCAAGTTTTCAATACTAATGCAGAATCCCAAAAAAGTAGCAAAACAAAAACAAAAATTTGAAAATTTCGCTGAAGGTAGAGCGAGTGTGCAGTTGAGCCAGCTCGAGTGGTTTGCCCAACAGTGACTCCACAGGTGGTTATTCGCAGTTTTAAGAGTTATTTCTTATTTAATATTTAACCTCCCCAGGTGGTCTCATTACCCTTCGAAACCAGCAGCTACTCCACCTGGATGGCCATCGCATCGCCGAGGATGTCACCTCCTTCTGCGTGGTGGGTAATTTCCTTGCCTACACCCAGCTCAATGCATTGCACTTTGTCCGACTGAAGGATCGCCGTCAAGTGGCAAGCAGGAACATTGAGCGGGGCGGCAAACTGGTAACTGCA
>VNJQ01003702.1:0-21246 GCA_008042515.1 Drosophila truncata | reverse complement strand
TTGGCGGTTGCTCTCAAATGGTTACCAGGCTTTCTTCCCCTATGGAATTCGCAAACATTACAACAATTGTGTCTGTGTGCTTCAGTGTATCGTGCAGTGTCTTCATCCTTCGATTTGAACAATTAACGATGGCTACAATTTGATTGATCGGTTAATGGGTCCAGCGTCAGATTCAAAGTGCTTCAGCATTTCGTCCTGCTCAACGTTTAGAGATCCCCCGCACTCGTCATCAGACTCTGCCTCAGTGTCCTGCTGTAGCTGTTGAGGTTCGTCCTGGCAGTTCTTTCGAGAGGCAGATGCCACTCGGCGCAACTTGACCCACAGGGCCTTGGTCCCATAGGCAGCCACTACGGCCGCAGCCAGCCACGGACTCATCCCAATCATGGTTGCTCCACTCATTGTCGTTGGGGCTACCACGGCTGGAGATGCTTCTTCACTCATGTTGATCTGGAACAGAAGACCGAACGCGATTACCAACCTTGTTTACTTTCAGGATAATCTAGGAACTAGCACACAAGAGCTGCACACACAGTGTGGAAGAGTGTGCGAGCAGCTCTGTCCAAGCTCAAACTTAAAAATTCCGCGATATTTTTGATCAACTTTTTTTAAAGCTTTTTCGAAAAATGTTTCAGAAGTGTTTAGTTTATTTTCTGAACTTTTTTCACTTACTAGTTTTTCGTTTGGATAGAATATTCAGTAATACTTTTTGTGTTCTTTCCAGTCGGAGCTGTAGCGTTGGAATGATTCCTAGAGCTACGGGCTGGGGTCGGGTTATGAAGTTTCTAGCACTCGGCCTGCTGAGACCGGAAAATGCCTCCCAGGCACATTTTCAGAAACATTTCAGTATCGCCCTTAAGTTTAATTAAATTAAGATGGAAATTAAGATAACTTAAATAATTACAAATTATAATTGTTGATCTGGTCGCAGATGGTTTATTAATTTCTTTTCCTGGAAAGTCAGGTATTTACCCATATTCTACTATAAACACACACTGAAATGATTTATGTAAATTCAGGGGCAGTCAAAAAAGCACTCGGGCAAACTAATTCAAGCAATTTGTCAAAAGAACACAAAACACAAAAGCCCAAACAACATCAGCAAGCCAAATCCAACATAAATAAAACACAAAGTGTCAGGCTGGCTGGCGGATGGACAGGCGGACAAACAAACAAATAAACAAACAAACAATTCTCTCACTCCACACCCACACCCACACCCAAGCCTGCCACGCCCCCACATTCTCCGCCTGCCTTTAAGCTGCCAAATCCGACAATTAAATTATTGCAAGACAAAATATGCACCGCAAAATATTCAAAGCGCGCCAAAAACAGGATGTAAGCTACAACTGCAGCAACAAGATGGTGACGGAAAACAGGAAAAACCTCGGAAAACACACATACACCATCCCAACGAAAACGTAAACACAAAAAAAGCATCGAAGGAAGACCAGAACCGAAAACCAAAAATAAAAACCAAAAACAGATTCATCTTCCGTAACAAACAAAAACTTTTTTGGCATAGGAAAAGCGCGAGGGAAAATAAAGAAAATGGTAAAGGAAAAGGAAAACAAAGAAAGCGACATATTCACGGGGTTTCCCCAGCCAGATATTCACTATATAGCTCAGGGCAATAATTCGAAATTCGATTACCATAACCAAGTACTCGGAAAACACAAACAGTGATCGCAGGGAGCCACACACACACTCTCTCTCTCTCTCTCTCTCTGTGAAAAAACGAAAGGAAAACTGATGGGATGAATGGGACGGAAAAGCGACATACTCGCTGCTGCTGCCCAGGGGCCAAAAAAATACTGAAAATGGCGAAAACGTTCGCTAAAAGGTCGCCACATCAGACGGGCATCAGGAAAATAAACAAAAAAAAAAAAGAAAAACAAAATGAAAACGAACTAGAGTGTTGGCCAAAAAGCCAGAAACGTGAATATATCAGAATTTTTGGGCAAACAAGGGGCTCGGCAGACCACAAACTAGAAAAAATGGACGTCCTTGTGTGGGCTGAAAAAGCAAAGAAAACATCACGGAATGTGGAATCCTGATACCACCACTGCTTGGAAAACGTTGGTCCTAAAACAAGCAAAGATGGCTTGTAATTAGAAATCAATATAACGATCAAATCGGGGATTCCTACATAACCTCCCCCTTCCCTCTCTAGCACACATTTTCCCCTCCTTACAATTTCAATTACTGCCAATTAAGCGAAAAAGCGGCAGTGGCAGGGACAAAGAACCTCACTTACAAATGGCAACACAGAAAGCCAAAAGATGTTCAGACACAGGGACCTAAGGCCACGGGGGGAGGCGGAAGGATCACCCACTGTCAGCCAACCCCCTACCACCCACCCCCACTCATCCACACACTCACACACATGGGGAGCTGCTGGCATTTTGCACCTTTGGCGTAGGTAAAACTTTTTATCCACTTTTCCACTCGCGCTTTTCTCCCTCTGCGAAAATGTTAAAACAAACAAACAAATAAATTAGTGTTCAATCAGCGTAATTTCTTCGACTATGCAGTCTGGCTGCCACGCCTCCTAGGGGCTGGGGGAAAGCGGGAAAATCCAGCCAAGCATGTTTGCCTTTTGTCTTAGGGCCTTGATATGCGATTGTAACTTGGGTTTCAATTGCAGCGCCCTTTGGGTGAGGTGGCTCTGGGTGGCTTCTGTGCAAACTTTGCACCCTGCAGTTAGTTGTAAGTAATTAAGCGAGGAAGCACAGAGCGCCAGGGGGTTAACGGTTAGACAGTGGCATCTGGATGGGGGGGGGTTAAAATAAACGAAATTTTCGGTAATTTGCTTAATTTGAATTCGAATGGAGGCGGTGATAGGAATGAAAAATAAGGCTACGGCAAGGTTTAATTTAAACCATAGGAAAATAAGAAAATAAGAAAGAAAAAGGTGCTAAAGATATTCAATTACAGAGAGCAAGGGTGCCACGACCATGGAAGTAGAAAAGTGTCCATAAATGTTGCATACTTTTTGGCAGGAATTTGTCTAATTTTAAGAAAGACGTTAAAAATAAATGTATTTTTAAACAAATAAAGAAATGCATATTTAAGGAAATAATTTAAAATAAAAGAAAAAAGTAAATTAAATTAAATGAATCAATTAATTATTACCTTATTAAAAATAAAATAAAAAAAGTAAATTAAATGAATCAATTAATTATTACTATTTGTTGCTTTTAATTTTTGTATCATAAATCATTTCTCCATACTTTGTAAAATGTTACTAAAAACTTTAATTGTTTTTATAAATATTTATACATTACGCCGTAAAATAAACAAACTAAAAAAAATTAACAAAAGTTAAATTTAAAACATCAACAGTTCTTTAAGTCTATAATAAATATGTTTACCTTTTTTTAACACCAAAAATTTATACAAAATATAAATTAAATTATTATGAAAAAATATAAAGCGAAATAATAAAAATATTTACACTAAATTATTAAATTAATTTTGTTTTTTTACATATAATGTATCCAATAATTCGATATCATAATTTTTAAATTACCTTAAATAAGAATATCTACCTTGTAACCCCATTATTAACCCTTGAGCTCTTTTTGGCATTTACCAGTTGCACTCAAAGTGGGCATGCTGCACCCAAGCCCCCATTAAAAGTGGGAACACTTGTTTCAGAGACTATTTGGCGCTGGCGCTCTCAGTCACTCAAGAGCAGCTGAGTAAAAGATCTCCATTTGTGGGAAGAACTGTAAGCTGGGGGGAATTCCGAGTGAGTCAACTCGAGTGGCGCCCACGCAGTTCTCAAAAACCATATCGCTACTCTTTGGGAGTTTCGTAAGAGAGCGACTGACTCAGGCTGAAGCTACGTCATGACGATGATCTGATCTGGAATTCTGATTCCCCAACTAGCAACCCCCACCCTCCCTCGCTCTGGTTGGCTTCCAACTGGTTTGGCTTTTGGGTTTTCGGTTTTCGGCTGGCTAGGTGACTTTTGCTTGATTTATGCCAATTTATATGCATTAGCCGGTGTCTTGAAGCGATCGCGTGCGCAGAAATAATAGCGTCTTCTTGTTCTGGGCCGTTATTTCTAATTAGATTAGGGTGGGACTTATTCTGGTTCCTGCTCTCTGATGTCTCTCAGCCCCTCCCCTTTCAGTCTTCCCCGCGAGCCAATCCCTTGTTCCCATTCTTGTCGACCTCCTTTTTCTTTTCCTTGCTCGGTTTTTTTTTTTTTTGTTTCCTTTTTTGCTACTGGCTACACACACAACACACACCCAGTAAAAGCCTTGAAACACGTTCTCGAAACGGATCGGAATGGAATGGATCCGTGAGAGGGAGATCGGGGGAACGGAACAAGGAACAAGGCGCAAAAGCAAAGCCAAAAGGTGTAGCAGAAACGAGAAGCAAACCCGTTTCGATGCCGGCTCCCCAAACTGATTTACCTACACAACTTCTACTTCCACTTCACACACTGCTCTCGGACACTCGAAGAAAAGCTGAGCTTGTTCCACAGCATCCACACTGGAAGAAAAAGTAGAGCTACAAATTGCAATTTCAACAAAATTTGATTTTTTTTTTTGTGAATAAGAAAAGTCATACAAAAGTCATGTAAAAATTTCAAAATATTTTAAAATCTTTAAAAAAAATAAGAGAATATTATATTAAAATCAATAATTAATAATACTAAACTATACAATTTCTTTTTAGATTTTAGTTTTTTTTTTATTTAAACCCTTTTTCCGTTAATAAAGAACTCGATCACTGACTTTGCTCGCCGTGCAGCGATCTCGAAAACGTAGTTTTTTGTGTACTTTAGCCAGTCAGCAGTCCCCACTCCCAAACCCAAACCAAAATCCCGATCCCGATGCCCTGCATCTCCCGCCGCAATTCCCAAATCTTCAGGTTGGTCAGCGGAGCAGCAGAGCAGCAGTGAGATCTCTTCGAGCAGCTGAGTCGGCGACGTCGTCGTCTGCGCAACTTTTGATTTTATTTTGCCCGGAACCGGTTTTGCGCTCCACAACTACAGTACGTGTATCTTTCGGCTCGCGCTTTGTATCTGCATCTGTCTGTGGATGTATCTGAAGCAGACGCAAGCTGCCCACAAGGCTGCTGATGCTGATGCTGTGCTGCTGCTGCTGCTGCTGCTGCTAAGCAAAGACCCTAGCCGAGCCGATAAATGTCTTGTTAATGATGTTTTCAAGATGCTCCGGTGGGCGTTTTTGGGTACCAAGAAAATGAGATGTCATTTGCCGATAAAATCTTCTATAAATACAAAGATCTATGGTCGTGCTGCTGTAAAACTATTTATAATTTTTAGACTTGATAGTTTATCGCCTAAGATTTATGCTGGCAATGAGGATATAAATTAAAGTAACGTTAAAAACTAAATTTGGGTTTATATCTGTGATATTTTTAAGGATCATTGAATAGTATAAAATATTTTATTATTTTAGCTTAAGACCTTAGTTGTACTTCTTTCTTATTTTTGTTTCTTTTAAAATAAATTTAATATTTTAAAATTTTGTTGTTTTTTATTTAAAGTCGGTTCTATATATTAAATGAGCATATAAATACCTCTATTTTAATGATTCAAATATGTCTAAGAAATCAATATTAATACGGGTTTTGTGCTTTCTAAAATATATTTAAAATAAATTTATAAAATACCTAAAGAATTACTTAATATAATTTATGAATTCTTTCTAAGAAATCCATATTAACCCATATTTAACTCTAATATTTATTACTAATGCCCCATTTTATATATCATCCATTTAAGCTCTCAAATTGTATTAACCCCCTCAATTTCCTTATGACAAAACCCATTTTGTAACCTTATTATTGCCAAACACAACTCATTATTTGCATTATCCATGCTTACCACTCCCTCAATGGCCCTTTGTGACTTTGTAAATCATTGTGAGTACATTATTGGCGGATCGAGGAAACCTTTCACTTGCCCTGTGGCTCCATTACCTCTTTCTCCTCCCGCCTCTGCTTATTTTGCTTTCTTTCGGGCCACTCTTCCCGAAAAAAGCAAAGAAAAAGAAAGAAAACTCCAATTTGAAAACGTTTAAAAATAGTGAACTCACACAAACGTCAAAAGAGTAAAAGAGTCTTCTAATAATAAGCCGGGTAAAAGGTGGCCGGGGGAATATGGCGATATATAGTGGAGCTAAAATCATTGCGGGGGCGTTTCTCGATCTGGTCTCGGGGTCGCTCTCTCTTTCTCGCCGCTTGCCCCCTCGATTTTTCACAACCGGAGAGTTGTGGGGTGCAGAGAGAGAATCTTTTAAGGTTGCTAATAATATTATAATAATAATAATAAAAAAATTAGTAAGTTTATTCATGAAAGAATGAATAATATATATAATAGACAACTTTCTATTAACAATTATCTTTCTATTTAACAAATTATATTTATTGAAAACTAAACACTTTTTTTAATAAGTTTAATAAAGAGCTAATCGAAAATATTTTCATTGTTTGTTAAATCATTAATAATATATATTTTTCACTAGATAATTATTAGGTTTATAAATAGAATACAACATAGTCCTGTAATAATAAATAAGGAAATATTATTATATTTTTATTAGTGAGCTCTATTTCATAAATGTAAGCTGTTTTCTTCTTCCTTAAAAATACCTAAATATTACATATCGACCTTTACAAATGTCTATAAAAGCAATTATTCATTTTAAAACTGCCCAAAAACAGCTGGTAAATATTATAAATAAATTTAAAAATATAATAATAATTTCCGTGTAGCTTTCACATGCCGGTTCTCCTTCGGCTTCATTTCTAGTTCTTGGCATCGCTTTTCCATTCACTTTTTATTACAATTAACCTACACACGGCACTCAGTCTAGATATAGTGCTTGGCTCTGCCGATATTTCTCTAATTTTTCCCATATATTTTAATTTCTATGTGGGGGGTGGTGTTAACATGTTTTTCGGTTGGTGCTGCCAACAAAAAAAAAATTAAAAGGAAAAGAAATCCAAAGAACGACGAAGAACAAATTTATGACATAGAAATGTCAAGAGTTCTCTGCGGTTCTGCGGGTGTGTGTCTCTGAGTGTGTGTGTGTGTGTGTGTTTGTTACATATTTCTATTTCTGGCTCTGCTGGGCCTGCATTCAGATCTATAGCTATACCGTTATGGATGGCATGCATTTACGTAAATGATTTAGAACATATTGAACGCATTTTGAAGGTGACTTGAAGGAGCCAAAGGTGCACAAGCTTACATCGATCGAAGCACTGGGAACCTTGGATTGGGGAGAAGATATAAATATTAAGATATATATTTATATTTATCAACAATGAACAAATCCATTAATAATTGAGAATCAACACCGAGAATGCTTTCTTTCAAGGGTTTATCAACCATCCTAAAAAATAAAAGAAATGTCTTAGAAACATCAAATTTATCAAATAAATATAAATATAATATTATAAATTAATATTAAAACATTATATTAAACTCTTTAATAAATAAATACTCCTTGAAAGACATTCCAAACCTTGAATAATATAATAAATGTTGAAAATATTTTTGTTTTTAAGAACAATTTAAAAACAAAAATATTTAGAAAGTATTAAAACAATTATAAATTAACAATTAACAATTAAACAAAATATAAACAATCAATATTTACAGTACAAAAAATAATAATATAATAAAAATAAAAGCTAAAAATTGAAATAAACGAAAAATAATCATTATTTTGAAGTAAATAAAAAATATTAAGCTCTAAGCTCTACATTAATATTTTTGGTAACTCTTAAAATAAACCAAAAACAAAACCGACTTTGTGCCTTTATTTCTGGAAATTAAAATGCTAAATAAAGTATAGTTTTCTATGTTTTCTTACGATCCGCAACCTACGCCAAAAAAAAAACTGAAAATAAACCCGGTGTTTGCCTGCTTTTGGCCAAGTTAACCTTTTAGTAGCTTTTAGTTGATTGTCAACTCGCCCGCGTTGAACTCAGTTTCCCCCCCCTGTCGCTCTGCCATTTTCCCCTACCCAAAAGAAAAACTCACTCAATATTACTCTTAATGGGAAACACTCTTGCGCTCTGTGGCGCGCCGCTCTCGTATCTTAGTCACCCAACTAGCAACCAACTCCAGTTGGAATAATCCAATAAGCGTGCATGAGAGCGCCTGAGATGCGGCATGAAATGAGTGAGTGAGTGAGTGAGAGCATGTCGCAGCTGTTCAAACGCTCTCTCAGTCACTCAGTTTTTGAGTTTGCCATGCGATGAATCCTCAAAATTCAGTTAAGACTCTCACGCAACCAGCCGCGCTCACGCTCTTGAGCGCTTTTTGCTCTCTTGTTAACCAAAATAGCTTGATTTTGGAAATCCCATTTGCGCTCTACGCCTGTTTCTCTCATTCGTCTTTTGAAACTCGCACCGAACGAACGGTCTTTCTCCGCTTTTTCCCTTTGCAAAATTCGTGAATTTCGAGTTGCGCCTGCCGGAGGAAATCGCAAGAAAACCCAAAAAAGATACAAAAATAAAAACACATACTCAGCTAAAAAGGAAACGCTTTTGCACAGTCATCGCAAAAATTAATAAACACAAAGAGAACCAACACAATAAACACAAATCTGCAAAATCGCAAAAAAGTGTAACTTGAAAAGCGCGCTAAAATATCGTGAAAAGGAAACGTAAACTTGTATTGAAATTCGGAAAATTTATCGAAATATCGTGAAAGCACATGTGTGGCCGTGTGTGAGTGAGTTTATCTGTGTGCCGTCAGTGTGTGACAGTTAATAAAAAACGGAAGAAAAGAAGAAGCGGTCGTGTCAAGCGAAAAGAAAATTGCAAGAAAATCGCTAAGAAATAGTGCAAAAAGAGAAGCCGCTTGGGGAATTGTTGTACGGGAAAATTGCAGAGTAAAAAGCTATTGTTTTTTATATTCGCCGGCATCTTAATGACGTCACGTCGTCGCAACAAGAGCGACAAGAGCAATAACAACAACAGCTACTTCTTCAATATCGCGCGTGTTTAGTTACACACACACAAAACAGCAGCAGCAGCAGCAGCAGCAGCAGCCGCAGCAACAAAGAGGTTAAAGATACATTTTTTAATTTACCAACAAAACGAAGGAACAGCAGCAGCAGCAGCAGCAGCAAACTTTAACAACAACAACAAGTCAGCTGGACAACGAAGGTGTTTATAAAACAAAAACAAAGAAACCAACAACAAATATCATTTCTTTCTCCCTCTCGTCTCTTCTCTGTCACCTCTCTCTCTCTGTTTTGGTTATTTTGTTGTCTCTCCTCTTTCGCCAGCGTCTTGAGTTGAAGTTAGTTTTTTTGTCTGCTTTTTATCTCCGCCTTATTCTGCGGTTTTGTTTGTGTTTTTGTTGGTGTTGAATTTTCGGTGTTAAGTGTAAAGGCGGAAATTCTCTTTTATGACGGGAAAAATTAACTTTTACAGGGAAAGTTATTCAAAAGAAGTTAATAGAAAATAAAAGAATGTCAGCAAAAGTTAAGTTAAATTCCTACAAAGTGCAAAAAGAGCATGACTATATAAAAAATGCTTTAATGAAGAAACAAATTTTATACATTTTTGCCAAAAAAATGGGTTATAGAAGGAAAATAATACTAAAAATAATAAGAAAAAATAAAAAATGCGTTTAGGAAATAAATTTAATTCCAGAAAGACTTAAATTCAATTCCATAAAAATCAAGTTTTGTATTACCTAAATAATATTATCTTCAGTAAGAAACACTTCTTATAAGAAATATTATAGAAGTAAACGAGAACATTTTGTTTTTTTTTAAATACCTATTTTTCTATTTTCGAATTTTATTTTCCATTTTTAAAACTCAAATGTTTTATTTTCCGAAAGATAAACCTGAATATTAAAGAACTAAACCTATTTTATGTAGAAACATTAAAAATTAAACTTTTGGGAACACATATGTATATTAAAATATATTTTAAAAACATGCCATGCTTAAAAATATGGAAACAGGTTTAGTTGTAGTAAAAAAAAATTTTAACAATTATATCATGACAAATTTGTGTAAAAATATTCAAAAAGTAGTTTATATTATTGTAGAAAACTCATCTTGGTGGTCTTAGGTGTAAAAATATAAATAGTAAAATCAAATTTGGAATATACTTAATGAAAAATACTTTCAAGAAATAATATTTGGTTCAATTTTGTAGTTGGCGTTTCATTAATACAACTATAATTTCATGTCCAAAAATACTCACTATATTCAGAATTTGTACGTTAAATACTCGTGAAAATTAATAATAATAAATAAACTAGTGCTTAATTTGCACTTTTGCTAAACAGCTGATTAGCACGAAAAAAGGTTCTTTTGAATAGTTTCCCCTTTGAGCTTGTTTCCCAGAACTTAATCCGTTAAAACAAAATATTTCGTTTATTTGGTTCGCTGCAAAGCCTAATGACCGAAAATCAAATTGAAATTGAGGCTAATGAACTGTGAAATAATAATTAAAATTCAACAAATTGCAAACCAAAATTTGTCAGAGTGAAAACGGGAATTGGTATTCCATATTATTGGGCATGATAAATATATGTATATCAAAGATATATCAGACATTTATTTTATATGCGGTGTTAATTAACTGAAAAAAAGAACCAGGGACTTGGGCAAATCGTGTTGAAACGTAATGCTAATTTAGCAATTTTTATTCTATTGCCGGACGAAATAAATAAATAGATCTGAGCCAAGCGATTTTAAACAGTGCCTCTCGATAGTATTAGCATAATAAACACATAGAAACATTAAAATTAATCACCCTACTAGCCAAGTAAATGTTTTGAAAGCTTAAATTATTTAATTGCAATACAAAACAGACATAATTCTTAATTCCAAAGCTATTACTTTGCTGATTCAATTACTTAACTCAAGTCTGTCGCCCATTTAATTACTTGAAATTGATTTTATTTTCCAATCAAGTTTTCCAACTATGAAACGCACTGTACCCTGGCAACATGCAAAATATATAGACTGAAAAGTCACGTTTTTTTTATGTTCTCCACCCAGAAAAAACCCCTTCCTCTTGCCAAGTCGTAACCATTAAATTTATGTTTATTTCAGTCCGAGTTTCGGTTTCAGTTGCAAAAATAAAGATTGTTATTATAATTTTTCCGATTTGTTTCGTTTTCCTCCGCTTGAGATATGCAAATTGAATTAGCTCTGCTAAAAAACAAAAGGCAAAAACTTTGACACATTTTGCTTATATTTCATTTTTACTTTTAAAACCATCATCATCATCATCGACTGGCAAAAGTGTCAAAAATGTGCTGTGTGCTGTAAAATGTGAGTCAAAGAAATCGTTTGGAAAATGCCAAAATGAATTGTTATTTCTGTCCATTTCTGTTCAATACACTCTGACAAGTCATTCACTTTTACTGCGCCACTCGAAAGACTCGAGCTCAAACTCGTATCGAAGCCCAAACTAAAGACGCCAAGAAAGAGGGGGATTGGGTTGAAAACTTGAGGACTTTTGGGCATGACTAATCGATTCGATTTTTCGCCAAAAGTCAAAAAGAAATATGTGTGTTTGAGTTGTTGTACGAGTGTTTTGTTGCTTTAAGATCTTCTCAATAGGTCGTAAATATCGATAGGAGCACCACAACAACACACTCCCGCCCACTCACCCGAAAGTCTCCTCTCCCATTCGAATGTCGAAAGTGTGGAAAAATCGTTGTTTTTTAGTCGTTTGTTTGTACGCTTCGCGATTTAAGTTTGATGGCAGATGACAGCACTTGAAAAGGTGTCAGAGTTCAGGCAAAGGGTGTTTAAGGTGCTTTTGGAAAAATATTCATAAATTCCAAAACAAGCCCATAATAAAAAGGTTTCATTGGGTCTGAAAATAAATGAAATTGTGAATTATCTAGGAATCTATATCTAATTATTGCTTAAATAAGTTAGAGAATTTATAAAGAACTTATTAAAAAGATTTGGAAAATATAACTAAAAAAGTTAGCTTAAATAATGTAATATATATTAAACATATCTTGCTAATTTTCTTGTGATCTAAAAACAAATAATAAAATTTCGGAATATTTTGCTTTGTTTCTGTTTTATATCCAGTTTTTCCTATAAACATTTCGCTTCCTTTTTAAAAGATTTTAGATTTCAATTTCTTTGGGCTCTCGCCTTTCTAGTTTTTATCTTCTTTTTTTTTTTGATATTTTGAAACATGTGCTCGTGTCTTTTTTTCATCTTCTAAAAATATCAAAAACTTTTCTTCGCCTGCGTTTTTGTTTTTGGCTTTTTTCAATAAGCGCTGAGCAGCTGCGACGCTGGCAGAAGCAGGAAAACAAGTCGGGAAGAAAGAAGAAAACACAAAACAAATATCTATGTGTTGTTGGAAGAATCGTAAGAATAGGGTGACTCACTGACCGCTGGAGTCTGAAATTGTAAGAGATCTTAGAGATACGAAAATATAGCGTGTCTTACATAATATTTTTGTGAAAAGAGTTTTATTTCTACAAAATTATTAATTTTTCTATATTTTTAACAATATGCCTTCACAGTTATCAAACAAATTAGAATCAGTTTTAAATTAATTGCTTATTTTAAATTAGGATCTAGTTTTAATTTGTTTTTTGTATTGGAAAGTTCCCCAGCTTTTTATAATTCTTTGATTTCCTTATAGTTTTCTTTTGTTGATTTTATAATATTTGGAGAAATTACATTTCAATTTATTTCACACCCAATTTACCTTCTATTATGGCTTCCTTAATTATATAGAACTGAAATACCCTAACATAATTCTCTTAGCACATGCCAAAAAGCACACACAACCGAGTCGAAAAAGAAATTTCGAACGTGTTTCGTTGGTTGTTGATGTTGTACCTCCCAGCATCCGAGTATCTGTGGCATCTCCCATAACAAGCGACAGCTGCCGCACATTTTGGATGTATCTTTTTGGATGTATCTGCAGCTGTGCATCCACACGCATACACAGAGATGAGAAAGCCCCATCAGCAGTAGCCGAAAAAACCTCACTCCCCATTTTTGGCAGCATTTTGGAAGCGCTGCAAGCAGTCCAAAAATAAGTTCCTTTAATTTTTCCCAGCAAAGATATTTTTACTTTTTCTTTTTTTTTAGACTCGGAGAGAAAATAACAAAGTTCTTACAGTTTTGCATAATTCTGAAAAAATATAATATTAGCATTTAGCGTAGAGATGACAAAATTTAAGCGATAGTATAGATAGGATTCTTGAAATTTATAATTTCTTGTTTTGGAACTTATTAATAATTATATAATATCTTTTAAGTTTTTTAATGAAATTTTCAAGTACTTGGATATTTTTTTAACTTGATTTTGTCACCAGCTCTCTACTTCGCCCCGCTTAACCCTTGACTGGCCCAACTGGTCCAACGCACAATTGAGATCAATTGAAGGCAGAATTGATTGTTTAACCTTTTCGGGGAAAGAGCCAGAGACTGTGTGTACGGCTTTCGAGGCGTGTCTGCAATGTGATTATGTGTACACAAATTAGTTCAAAGATTAACTCAATTCTCAATTTGTAAATTGTGCATTTTTGTGAGGAATTTTTATTTAATTTTATATAAATACTGCTCTCCCGCTCTCCGGCATCTATTTTCGGTTCCAAAAAAGAGCAAAATATAAACATTAAAATTAATTGGACACACAAATCTATGAAAATTTGTTGGGTCTGACTCTCGTCTTCCTCGGTGTTTGCATTAGTATTTGAATTTCAATTTTGTGCGCCGCTCTCGTATTTTCAAGATAAGCAAAAGTTTATGAATATGCCAAAAAATAGTATATGAGAGCGATAGAGAGCAGCGCTCTCATTTATGAATTTTTGTTTTTGATTTCCCTCGTTCGCTTTTATTTTTTCGGCCTCTTCTTTGGGTTTTTGTATATACACATTATATAGCTTTCCTACCTCTGACGTAATTAGTGATGATCGCGTTTTAAGTCTAAAGAAATTGATTTGTCTGTGTGAACGAAAATTTGAATATGAATTCGGCAGATTGATAGAGAAACGTGACAAAGAGCTTTGAATTTTATACGAAATAAGTCGAGTTCACTAGGGACTAGGGCAAGGTTTTCAAAGAAAATGAAAGCCTGAGATTAAAGTTAATGGTTTTTCAATAAAGTTGAACTCCAAGGTCTATAGTAAAATTGCTTTGAATTGGGTTAGGTAATCTACCAAAGAGTAATGAAAATATTGAACTTTAATCTTTGAAAAGGAAGGCTAATATTTTCTAAACTCCGACTTATCAAGCCCTGAAATCCGTTGACTCTTCTCCTCTATATAATTCATTTATTCACGCTTTCGGCACGCTTCGTTTTCATCCGCTTTCCCATTAGTCACATCCATATCTAGACCATATATAGTTTCGATCTGCAGATCGCAGATCTTTTCAGCACCCATTCGAAAGCTCTGCCAAATTTTATACAGATACCAAATAAGGGACAGTAGCCTGAAAAATGCAATCCGCAGTGAATATGAATGTATCTGTTTTTTTTTTTTTTGTATCTTAACAGCAGCAACTTTCGAAAGAGATTTCACAAAACACTAATAGCTGTCAATGAAATCAGTCAGCGAGTCAAGAGACATTAAAAGAGCAGAGAAAAGATAAACATTTGTGGCCCACGCATCGTGTACTGCCAAATTAATTAGCCAAGTCAAGATGGATGACAATGAGAATTAATTAGGCAAGCCAAAAGCACCATTTTTGGAGCAGTTTTTAGTTTTTAGCCGAAAAGAATAAGTTTGAGCCATCTGCGACCCACCTGCATGACATAAGCCCAGAGCCAAACGATCATTTAGACGATTGCCATTTAAGGCTGACATTTAAATCTTAACATCTTTCGATGGAGTTTTTGTTTATGGTTCGTTTGTGTACGGGAAAGTTTCCTGTTTCCAACTGCAATTTGAAAACAAAGCATTTTAGATTTATTTGACTGGCAACTATCTTAGTTATATTTGCGGAATATAAAAACAGCTTAAAGCCATATTTATATATATTTTTTGCAAATATACATATTTACCCATAACTCTCGTATCTTATCTCGCTTATTGATAGCAACCTCCCCGGTTTTCACCTATTTCTTTCACTTTTTTTTTATGGTCGCATCGTTAAATATATGTGTCATAGCTCTGGGGTGGGCCCTGGGTTTATTTTGTTTTATTTCATTTTATTCCCCGCAGTGTTAGAGGAGCATTGTATAATGTTGCAGAGCCAACGAGCGGTTACTGACCGATGTTTTGCTACGGCTTCGCTTGCGTAAATGTTTCTTTAAATGCATTAACTTGTCGCCGTCGGGGTGAGAGTTACAAGTCTGCTTTTTGGCCCTCGAAGGCAGCTTGTGTGTGTGCTCTGGCTTCGGCCTTAGTCATAACTTTGCCCCGTGCGGGTTAACTTCGTGTGTGAGTCGTCTCTCCAGTTGATATAGTCGTTGTATACGATTCTCATGAGTTGCGCATATCTAAAAAAAAAAAGTATTAAATATATACAGCAAATACAGAATATACAATATACACTTTCACAGCCAAGTGTGAACTGGGCAGCGTCATACACATTTGTTGTATACTCGTCGTCTTATCAGCAAAACGCTCTCGATTTGGTATGGGTTCTACGTAATGTGGGGCATGTGTGTGAGGAAATGGATGGCTGGATAAGTTATTGAGAGCGGATAATTGATTGGCAACGAATAAAATGAATGCCTAGAAGATGGTCTCGCAGTTAAACTAAATATTTTTATTTATTTTAGATGTGTGAATATATTTTATTTGGCATAAATATAATTTTTAATATGACGATTAAGGCATTAGCTCCATAATCTTATCGGTTGTAATCGTCTAATAATTGATTCTTATCAACGTTTAGAGTTTTTTTTCAGTACTAAATCTATCTTACGGATTTAACTAAAAAGGCAGTTAAATTAATGGTTTATCCTATACCTTAAAAATTGTCTTATATATTTTAGCAATTACTCCTCTTATCTTCCCTATATTTATTTTCAATATTTCTAAATTTTTTTAAATATTTCCTCCGGGTTTCTAAAAGAACTTTAAGCTTTTTGGGCTTGGAAATAATTAATTTCATTAAAAAGAAATTCAAATTAAAGGTATTACTTTTATTTATAATTTTTAAATTTATCATAAACCTTAAGCAATATTCATATATATTTTTATTTAAGAAAATGAACCATATTTTTTTCTTAGATATTTTTAAAATTTTTCTACATTTATTTAAATATTTCTTCGGGGTTTCTACAAGAACTGTAAGCCTTCCGAGCTTGGAAATAACCCCCAGATGTCTTGTACCCCCTTCCAGATGCACTTAGAATTGCCCCAAAAAGAATTCTTCAAGCAGCACAGCTGCTTTTTTCCCTTTTTCGTGTTGATTCAGCTTGCATAAATATTTATGAAATGCGAAATGTGAACAAATATTTAGTGGGTCTGCGTTAACAACTTTGGAAATTAACAGTTTTTCAATCTTCACTCTCTCCTGGCTGCGGGTTTCTCTGATTCTCAGAGTGTTTCTCTGCCTCTTTTTTTCGGCAAGTTTAACCTTCAAAAAAACATACAGAAACCGAAAAAAAACCTGAAAAAAAAGAAAACAAAACCTAAAGACCAAAACTTGTTGAACTTGTTTGTCTTTGGGGTCTGGGTCTACATCAATTTGCATCGCTTTTTGTCCACAGGTTTTTATATCTTTTTCTCTTCTTAATGATTTTTTAATAACCAAATTGTGAGGGTCCTTATATATATTTAACCAAGATCGAGCGAAGGTTGATTGTAGGTCGGCGGATGCATCCATCGATGGATTATATATAGCCGCAGAGGCACAGGCACGGGCAGGAGAACCTTCGGATTATTCTTGGCCCAATTTTCACGTCTAAACACTATTCGGAAGTTTATTTTCGTGGCGAGTTTTCCACAGCCGCTTCTGGCCATAAATTTTCTCGAACTGCGTCAATGACACGGCTGCTAATTTCTGTTTCTGTTTCGATTTCAGTGCCCGAATCTGTATCTATATATTCTATATAGCCTGATGCCCAGCCACGTCCGCCTGTGTGGGCGTATGTTGCGTGTTCACTTTTCGGTGTGTAAATGTATAGAGATTTTTCGCTTTAACCGAAAAAAAGTTTTCAAGAATTATTTTAATTCATGCCATAAACATTAGCCCACACATATACACTTTTACACAGTCTCGTAGATGATGGGACTTCAATTTCTCAGCTCATAAATTAAGTTAGAATTTATATCTTTGGAAATCAAGTTGAAATACGGAAAAGCAATTTGCAGCTGACATCATGCGGACGTATCCACAAATCCGTATACTAACAAAAAAAAGATAGATACCCACACAAGCTCAGGAGTGTGTGTATACTCTATAAAGTTTATTAATTGTCTTGGCCGCCGCCGGTATCTTTTTCAAATTGACTTGGCTGAGATAATTTAGTGTTTGTGTGTCGGTGTGCCATATCTTTCGAAATGCCAAATGTCTAGAGATAGGAAATTTTGGTAGTCTCTGGTTTCCAGAATAATTCTGATTGAATTCACAGGGGAAATGTATTATATAAATTTCGGAAGAATAATTAGCCCTTGTTTTTCTAAATATTTGTTTGAAAAGTTTGATATTTTCAAGGCAAACCAGTCATGCATTTCTATATCTTTTAGATATCACAGGAAATTAAGTAATCTTTGTTTTATAAATTGCTGTTGGTTGGCAAAATTTATTTGTTAAAGATTGATTATAGTTTCTGTTTATTTTAAAAGCTTTCTTTGATTGATTTTTATCCTTTATCCTTTATTTCCTTTATCTTTCGTTTACCTTTATTTAAATTTAAATTGCAACACTAGGCCTAACATTTCGTTATAGATTTGTGTAATTTTTTAAGAACACTCCCCCTGCCCAGCCCCAAAAATAAATAGAAACAGCAGGGAAAGCGTAGGGCGTAGGGAAAAGCTTTATTAGATTTTCATTTTTCGAAATACTTTGATTCATATACCGCTTCGAATGATAAGATAAGATTAAAGGCAAACACACACACACACACATCCGATTACAACAAGAACAACAATAACTATTGCAAGCCGGCAGGCAAATAAAGATAAAAACAAACTCAAACAAAGTACAATAATGCAAGCGGGTGGCGGCAGGGGGAGGTGCAAAGCAAACAAACAAAAACAATCCTCAAAAGCTAATAACAACAAAATATAAATATCAAATTGTGTGCCGTCATCGATGATTGAATCATTTGCGGTTTTACAGAAACATTTATCTTCACTTCTCTCTTAATAATTCTGAATATATTTATTTATATATATATATGTATACAATTTTTTACAGTACTTAATAAATTAATAATAAATATATATTACTTTTGATCGGTAAGTGCGTTAAACCATATTTTACCATTTGCTATAAAATACGAGATAGAATTTACGACTGACTCTCTCTGCGGCGGTGTCTCTCTCTTAAATGTTGCTTTGGCTAAAAGATCGAAAAAAAATAAATAAAATATACACCGCTGATCCGCGTCCGAATATATATATTTATATATATACAAATCTGTATATCTCTGCGAACATTAGTGCACTTTAGTTGATAATATTTATGCGTAGTATTTATTTTTATTTTGGTCTATGTGCATTGCGCTGAACTGCCTTAGGGCCTAGGCTTAATTTGGCTATTTGGCTGTGGCTATTGGCTCTCAGCTCTCCCCCTGCGCCCCCTCCAATCTCCAGGAAGCTGCAACTGGATGCCAAACGCTGCTCACGCTCTATATACTCATAAATACATATATATATATATATAGCCAAGATATCCGTTCGTGGCTAACGATTTTTAGTGACTATATCATAAGTTGTATGGAACGAGAACTTTTATTTTTGCACACCATTCGCTCATATATTTAGCCTAGGAATCTATCGCAAAACAAATACTCTATACTATGGTTATGTCTGTCTACCGTCTTTTGTTTATGTCTTATCATTTGAGCATTGCATTCTGCATAAAACATAACACCAACGATCTGCGCATTACTAACCCCAAAGAATATATATACTACATGATCAGTTTCCTCCACATCTCACACATTTCAACCTAGAATCGCTCTTTCTCTCTATCTCTGATTAAAAATATCTGTCTCTGTCTTTCGCCATACTATTTATCTGTCTTGGAATGTAAACCAAGTTGGTATGATCCTAAAGTTCTATTTCTCTCTTTTACTCTCATTTCAGATAATGTAAAATCAGCTTACACACAAAAAAAAAGCAGTAAAATATATATATAAAAAAATAAATACAAAATTAACAACTGCGTCTATCTATAGATATATATGTACACCAACACACATCTATATATATATATTTGAATAAGCGTTCGATTTGAATCAAAATTATATAGCCCAAGCTATCAGCTATCCCCACAAGCTTTGTACTCCACAAAAACGCTAAAGAACTAAAGAAAACCAACTGAAATCATACCATCTACTATAGATCTATATATGCTATAGCTATATGTAAACACACATCAAATAGGTGCTGATCTGTGCTCTTGATTTTAGTGTTTTTTGTGTGTGTGCGTGCCGCGAGAGGAGCGAATAAGAAAGAAAATCTAGTCGCTAGGCTATAAAACTATATAAACTCCAGCTAACCCAGATCCGTAACCAGATATATATATTTATATAGTTCTCTATAAAATATATATATATATAAACCCAAAAACACGATGGCCAACGTTGTTAATATGAACAGCCTGCTCAACGGCAAGGACTCGCGCTGGCTGCAACTGGAGGTCTGTCGGGAGTTTCAGCGCAACAAATGTTCGCGCCAGGACACCGAGTGCAAGTTTGCCCATCCCCCGGCCAATGTGGAGGTGCAGAATGGCAAGGTCACCGCCTGTTACGACAGCATCAAGGTCAGTATTCCCCAGAAATTAGATTTCCCCTTTCGAAAAAAAAAACCCAAAACCCACCCCCTTCTTTGCCCCCTCTATTGCTTCGTGTGATTCGTAGAATGTAAGCTTCAAGTCTCCTTTTAATTTCTCATCCCACAAAAAATATAAGAAAATTATTAAAACCAAATCCCCGATTTTAGGGCCTCAACGAAAACTGATCTTGTCTCGCTTTTGTTGTTTGTGCTTTTGTGCTTTTATAAACTCCATTTTGTTTTTGGTATCTCTGTGCTTCTAAATATATATATATATATAATCTATATATCTTAAATACACACTATATATCCTAGTGGCTGTCTCTCTAAACTTAAATGCAGCTGAAGCGCCGAGCTGAGCTTGAGAATTGTGTGTGTGCGTGTGAGTTTTGCTTGAGTCTTGGGTCCCGAGTAGAAGGCTTTGGCTTTTGGCTTACAAATAAGAGAGTTCCACCACCAATTGAAACCTCATTATAACCCAATTAATTTTAATTAGAGATACAGGGAAATATAATAATAATATTATAAAGCAATTTAAATAACTTACAAATTGTTTATCACCGTTCGAGTGATTTTTAGGCCTCGCAACTCTTAGACATGGACAACTTCAAGGTAAAGCTCAAATAATTAAAATATTAAATTAAGTCTTTTTTTAGCTGTAAGAGAAACCTCCTTACCACCCGAGTCTATTGATCTTTTCGTTAATTTCTTGCATTTTGTTACCTGACACAAACAACCTGCCAAAGGGCAAAGAAAATCAAAGGCAAAAGCGGATTCCCAGGATTCCCTGAATTTTTGTTTTTCACTAAATAAAAAAAACAAGAAAGGAAGCTAACTTCGGCTTACCGAAGTTTATATACCCTTGCAGATTATAATTGAGCTATGTTATTAAAAACGAAATTCTAAAATAACTTTAAATGCCCGAATCTCAAATTTGATGAAAATATGTTAAGAAACAACCGAGTTATGATTTTTCAGCATCAGAATATAATCGTCCGATTTTCATGAAATTTAAATCAAAACTCTGGAATAATATTAAGAGGCCAAATCTAAAGTTTGATGAAAATATGTTGAGAAACAGCGAAGTTATAGCTTTTTCGATCAATCAGTTATATGGCAGCTATAGGATATAGTCGGCCGATCCTTATGAAATTTGGTATGTCGTATTATGTTGCCAACAATAGCATTCGTACAAAATCTGAATTCTCTAACTCTAAAAACACCGAAGTTATACCATTTCCGATCAATCAGTTATATGGCAGCTATAGGATATAGTCGGCCGATCCTTATGAAATTTGGTATGTCGTATTATGTTACCAACAATAGCATTCGTACAA
>VNJQ01003697.1:0-72794 GCA_008042515.1 Drosophila truncata | reverse complement strand
GCCGACTATATCCTATAGCTGCCATATAACTGATTGATCGGAAATGGTATAACTTCGGTGTTTCTAGAGTTAGAGAATTCAGATTTTGTACGAATGCTATTGTTGGCAACATAATACGACATACCAAATCATAAGGATCGGCCGACTATATCCTATAGCTGCCATATAACTGATTGATCGGAAATGCTATAACTTCGGCGATTTTAAAGTTATAGAGTTCAAATTTAGTAAGAATGCTATTTTTGGCAAAATACTACGACAACCCAAATTTTATCAGGATCGGCCGACTATAAGATATAGCTATAGATATAATAATATAACTGAAAAATCGAAAATGGCCCATCTTTTGTGTTTTTGAAGATAGAAAAGAAAAACTTCGTACATATTATATATTTGGTCAGTTGATCCGACCTACCAAATTTCATAACGATCGGCCGACTATATCTTATAGCTGCCATATAACTGAACGATCGGAAATTACCCGGCCATTTCAGCCTTCTCGTTAAGTCATTAAAATTAGATTGCATATGATTCAATTTGGAAAATATAATTTACAGAATATTCTGCAAGGGTATATAAACTTCGGCTCCGCCCGAAGTTAGCTTTCCTTTCTTGTTTAACTTAAAGGTGTTTTCAATGCCAATTTTCTCCGCCGACTGCTTCAAACTTTCCTTGAAAATTTTTAGTTACTGGTCTTGGTGCATAATGCCATGTATAAAGACAGGATTACAGACTCTTTTTGCGGAAATGCAGCCCGAAATTATCATACTTCCGACGCCGAGTTTCCCAGTGGGTCTTATAGATTTTTGTGAAGCTCCTTATTTGGATTTCTACAAAACAAAAAAGGACAAAAAAGGATGTTGGTTGTTGGGGGTAGGAAAATGACATCCTCCCACCAACTTTGGTCTTTTGTGGTTTGGAGTTTGAGCGATACCATAAAATATATTGGGTATCATACCAAATATTCGAATTATTTAGTTTTCTTAAAAAAGTAGTTATTTCTTGGCTATATAAGAAAAAACCGAATATTAATGTAACGCAAATTTTGAGTATTCTTTAGTTTTTCGTTAATTTTATATTTAAAGTTAAACCCAAATATCTTTATTAGTTTTAACACATTTTTTTCGCGTTTAAAATTGAAAAAAAAACCAAATATTAATGTTATCCGCTTTATATCAGTGCTGGGAGAACGCTCATTACTATACTGTTATATCATAGATTTTTCCCCCTGACAGTTGGAATACCCCCGTCAGTTTTTCTGTGTATATGAACCCTTCTTTTTAAAAATCATAATCAAATCTTTTTAAACAAATTTATTCCAATAATAATAATAAAATTCGTAAATATTGATTTTTCCTGTTAGTTCTAAGTCATTTTTATTGCATCTGATTAAAACTTATATCTTTCGATTGAAAGGTAATATGTATAACTAGAAAAATTTTAGTACTTGGCAACACCGCGCCCTAGGAACTTTTTGAATTTTTTTTCTTTAAATGACATTTCCAAATTGTATTAGAGTAATTAATGGCAAACGTGTGGCATTAAATTCGAAGTATTCCAATTTTAATTATTTCAATTACAACCAATTATTTATTAGTTTTAAAACTCTAAAAACTTAATTAAAGGAGCCAAGAATTCAAATTCTAATAATACTAATTCCTTTTTATTTTTTAAGAGTAAGGTAAGTCAAAATTTTTTAAGTATTGTTTTTTGTACCTTTGTATAACAAATGACGAATATTAAAAAAAAATGTCTCTCAATATACATTAATAATAGCAAAAATTAAATAAAAATAATTCCCTATAGATTGTTCACCTGCAGATATTTTTAATGTGCCATTAAAAAAATATTATTTAAATTTTATGTTATTGTATGACATTTCCGTTACCACCGTGCTGCGTGTCTTAACCTAAATTTTATCATTTGAATTTAACGTTTTTGGTCGCAGTTGATCTTTTTAAAAAATTTTTGCGGAATTGTATTCGAATATTTGTTGCAAACATATTGAAAAATAGAAGTAATAATATATTTCGTTTCTCACGCATCTTATATACTTCGAATGATTCTTCACTTAGTCCTGTGTACGAGAAAATAGAGAAAAGTATTTATTTATTTTTAGTTAACATATTTAAAATAAAACAAAATAAATAAATAATCGAATCAAATATCGATATGATCGTGTCGGTTTTCGGCCATCACTAAGAAATATGGCGGAATAAAACATCGATATATCGATTGATTTTTTATGTAAATCGATATTGAGAGAACAAAAAGCAAACTAAATTTTTCAGCCAAAGTATTCGTTACAAATTGGATTTTCAAAATATTAATTTATTTTAATAAAATTAAATATTTTTTGAGCCCGCAACATATGTATAGAATATGTGTACATTGTTTGTATTACACGACATATATTTGCCATTTTTTTGATAAAACAAATAGTATGTCACGAATGAAATTTTGCTGAGATATGCAAGATGAATATTAAAATAAACTAACAAGGAAATATCAAACTATATTTTAAAACATTTCAATATTCGATATATCAGGTCACAAAAATATCATGATAAAAATATTTATTTTTATTAAAAAATATCGATATATTGATATTTTGATATAACAACCCTAAAGTACAGTATTGGGGAAAAAATTTGCGAAAAATAAAGTTTAGATCGTAAAAGAGTAGAATTTTGCAATTCAACTGACATTAGGCTATAAGTTTGCTATCTCAGCCGAGTCAGAAAGCAAGGGCAACACTTTTAATAAAAAGCGTCGTATTTCTTGAGTCCGCGGCTATATGTGCGCGGTGCGTGTGATTTTCAGGCTGCAATGCGATTTTGCCACCAATTGTTATTACGTGACCTCAAGAACGCCGCGCATTCCTGGTAATTCCTCTTCGTTCTTCCATGAGGCTCGAAGAATGCGATTTGCCGTAGGCGAACAACAGTGATTTTAAGTGGGCGCCATGCCAATACATGAGTTTATGTGCGACGCTAAAATCGAACTACACGCAAGGTCCATTGCCTGAGATGTTAACGGGCTTGCCGGCAGCGAGAATCACCAAGTGCATAAATTAGGACACCCAAGCGCAGCCAAGGTAGCAATGTCGGGCGGACGCGACAGCACCGCCAGCAACTCTGCCTCGGCTGGAACGAGTGCCCCAGCTTCAGCTTCGTCTTCGGCCACCTCCCCTGCGTCCACGCAACGACAACGAGGTCGTCCTGCTAAGCGGGCCACCTGCACATGGTGCGGCGAGGGCAAGCTGCCGCTGCAGTACGTCCTGCCTACGCAGACTGGCAAAAAGGAGTTCTGCTCAGAGACATGCATCGCCGAGTTCCGCAAGGCGTACAGCAAGGGGGCGTGTACGCAGTGCGACAATGTGATTCGAGACAAGGCGCCCAACAAGGAGTTCTGCTCGGTCATGTGCATGAACAAGCACCAAAAAAAGAACTCTTCCACCAGGCACAGCGGCGGTTCGACAACCGGCAAAGGTCTGCCGGAGAACGAGCGCAAGTTACTTGCCAGCGGGGCGCCCGCGCCCACAGGTCCCTTCCAATACGAGAGTTTTCACGTCTTTGACTGGGATGCCTACCTGGAGGTTAGTTAGCAATTATTCCCGTATACATGTTCACTTTTAATACTTTATGCTCATAGGAAACGGGTAGCGAAGCTGCTCCTGCAGAATGTTTCAAACAGGCTCAGAATCCTCCGAACAATGACTTCAAGATCGGTATGAAGCTTGAGGCCCTGGATCCGCGCAACGTCACTTCCACCTGCATTGCCACAGTGGTCGGTGTGCTGGGCTCCCGATTGCGACTGCGTTTAGACGGAAGCGACTCACAAAACGACTTCTGGCGGCTGGTGGACTCCACGGAAATCCATGCCATTGGTCACTGCGAGAAGAACGGTGGCATGTTACAGCCGCCGCTGGGATTCCGCATGAACGCCTCCAGTTGGCCCGGCTACCTTTGCAAGATTCTAAACAATGCCATGGTAGCGCCAGAAGAGATCTTTCAGCCAGAGCCGGTGTCGCCGGAGGAGAACCTGTTCAAAGTGGGTCAGAAACTAGAAGCAGTTGACAAGAAGAATCCGCAGCTTATCTGCTGTGCCACCGTCGACGCCATCAAAGACGACCAGATCCATGTAACCTTCGACGGTTGGCGGGGCGCCTTCGACTACTGGTGCAACTACCGCTCGCGAGACATTTTTCCGGTCGGCTGGTGTGCCCGTAGTTGCCACCCAATGCAGCCGCCAGGACACAAGTCGCGCATGGAATCCAGCAACAGCAAGCAACGATGCACGCGACCGCGCTACACCTTGGTAGCAGAGTCCGAGGCCATGGTACCCGCCTCGCCCGCCACCGCCCACTTCCATCCTAACTGCAAGGGCGGTCCGTTTATCAACAATTCCAAACTACCATGCATGGTAACTGGACCAACGTACCAAACGCTGGCCAAGCTCTGTCTCCAGGAGGTTCTGGCTGCCAGCACGGATACTCAGCAGCTATCCAAGCTGCTATTTGCCTTGGAAGGAGACGTTCACATTGTGACCGCAGCGGGAAAAAATTTTACTGTAAGTATTCCGTAACTAAGCTTTTAAAAAAGCATAGTTTTATTTAATAATTCTTTTTTTCGCACTTTAAAGGTTAAAATACCATCGCCGTTGCGCATGAAGGATGACGAGAGCCTGGCCCAGTTCATCGAAACATTGTGTACTACATGCCGGGCATGTGCGAATCTCATCTCGCTTGTCCACGAGACTGAGGAGTGCAAGAAATGCGCCAACAGCCGCAAACGCCAGCTGACCCAATCGGCAACGCCGCCCTCTTCGCCAGTGCTCGCCGACAAGCGACACCGCCAATCCAATTCGGCGACAACTTTGCCCACAGAGAAGACAATTGTCAAGGTAGAGGCGGACATTAAGTCGCCCGAGGAGACTAAGCCCAAAGCATCGACGAACAATGGCAAGGATGCAGCAAGCCATCAGAACAGTCACAGTTACAACAACAATAACAACAACAATAATGTGAACAGTGGCAACAAGACCAGCGCAAAGATGGTCATTAAAACCGAACTAAATGGAGTAACAACAGTCCCATCATCCTCCACGACGCAGGCTCTGCGCAAAGTGCGCTTCCAACACCACGGGAACAGCAATAGCATTGTGGCCAATGGAAGTGCAGATGCAAATCAGACTGCGGCGGTTTCGACCAGCCATTGCAGCAGCTCGGCAACGTCGTCCAGCTCAAGCCTGGCGGGGGGAACGGCTAATGCCAACTCGATTGGGAAATACCTGGCACCCCTGGTGGCTGAAGTGCATCCGGAGCAGGTCACTGTGAAGTCCTCAAGCAACAGCTATTACAAAAGCCCGACGACGCTCTCGTCGAGCGCCTCGTTACCAACCTCTGTGTCCACGCCATTCACGGGCTGCCAGTCAGCCTCGTCCACTGCACTGGCTGCAGGCGGAGTGACGGCGGCTAAGGCGGCTACCGCGCCGGCCGGGGCAGCTGCAGCTGCTTCCACGAGCTATACAGCGATTACCTCACCCCTGAGCACACCAACGTCGGCATCGGCGAACTCCCAAATGCGGGCGCAGCCCATCGATTGGTCCATCGAAGAAGTTATCCAGTACATTGAGAGCAACGACAACTCCCTCGCTGTGCACGGTGATCTGTTCAGAAAGCACGTGAGTGACCACAAAATCTATGAGAAACCTAAAGCTGAATTTAAACTAAATTATTTGCAGGAAATCGATGGTAAAGCTTTATTACTACTAAATTCAGAAATGATGATGAAGTACATGGGCCTGAAGCTAGGACCAGCCTTAAAAATCTGCAATTTAGTCAATAAGGTCAACGGTCGTCGAAATAATCTGGCGCTTTAAACGGTACCCTAAATTGCAAACATTGCAATTGTCTTACATAGAAGTTGTTAACAAATTAGTACCTCTCCCTAATGCGAACGTGAACATAAAACATGAATGATTGTATTCATATAGGTATGTTGTGTTTGCCATTCAAGAAGAAAAAGTACACTCACATTCTTTTATTATATCGATAATATGTATGAAACAGACGCGCAAAACAAAGAGTCAACCCAAAATCATTAGCTACACAACAGTTTAAGACGGTACCATTAACAAATTATAGACGGTCATGAAGCCGGTTTTCAAAGAAGAGTAACCAATTTTCCTTCTCACTTTTACTTTCGGATGAAATACGCCTTAGATAGAAGTAGGTACCTAATACATGTATAAATATTTACTTTAACTTGTAAGAAATTCACCCTTCCATTATCATTTTTACGAATTTAGTGGAGACTCTGCTCGAATTAAACTTAAACATTGATTTCCACATTACCCAGTTAAAAGAGTATACGTACATTTAAAACAATAATTTTTGCCCCCGACTAACGATATTTTAGATAATTCGCATGGAAATTCATTGTCTTTTGAAAACCGGAGCTTGGCTACCAACACACAATGCACATACATGATATTTATTACACACAAACACGCCCATTTAGGCACAAAACCTATCCAACGCAAAACAAATGATATTTAACATTAGAATATATACGACAGAATAGCAAACAAAGGAAATACATATATATATAGAGTAAATGTACATATTTTACATATAATTTTGTAATTATGTACCTATTTTGTTTTCTAACTATAATACCAATATTTAGCACTGGCCGAATGTATAATTATGCAACTAAGTTACAACAATTGAGTATCAATTTGTAGTCTTTAGTTAAATAAACGCAATAGACTTAAGTAACTTCGTAACATAAGAAACGCTTCCTTTTAAAGTTTTGCAATATATGTATGCTATATAAATAATAACATTCGATCATGTAAAACTATTGCGTTAAGTCTCATTACGTTTACCAGCAACCACTTACAAATACAAGACACGAATAGAGCCAACTGTATATACCATTACGTAATAAATACATTACGATTTGTTCTATTTTCAACCGTAACTCAAATTCAAGCTTTCTTGAGAAATGTTTATATTACAAAAATGTAACGCCGTATCGATGAAATGTGCCGCAGGCATGATAAGATAAAGATCATTTTTGAGCTTTTTTAGAGCTTGATAGGGACAAGTTAAAATCCGTTACATTTTGTAATTAAAAGCCATTAAAAAGAGGCAATTATCCTATTGTCATATTTATTATTTAACAACAAAGATACACATAAAATATCTTTACAGTTCTGGTCAATTGTAAAAGTGTTTCTGAACCCAGCGGGGCAAGGCAAACGCAGCTGAATGAACTTCGGATGAATAGTACTTCAAATCAATGGCATCGATCTGCTGCTTCTCCAGTTTAGGACTATCAAAGTTTTGATTTTTGTTCAACGAGCCCATAACGAAGCCGATGTGGCCGCAGGGATACGATGGAACGGAGGTGACCGCATACGCCACTTTCGCAAAGTGCTCCTTGCAGCCCGACATTGTCTTCTTGATGTAGTCCAGGTCTAACCAGAAACTGCCTCCTTGGGAGCAGACAATTCCATCGTCTTTCAAGGCGTGCTTCATCAGCTCGTAGTAGCTCTCCTGAAACAGGCTCACAGCCGGTCCGATCGGATCCGAACTATCCGTAATGATGACATCGAATTCGTTCTTATGTTTCTTCATGTAATCAAAGCCGTCGCCGATTGTGAGCCTCATCTTTTCGCTTTCAAATCCGCACGCCATCGCCGGTAAATATTTCTTCGAGAGCTCCACAACGCGATCGTCGATCTCCACCTGATGAACTTCTTCAACCAGCGGATGCTTCACCACCTCACGGGCCACACCACCATCTCCGCCGCCCACGATCAGCACCTTCTTCGGGCTGGAATGGGCACAGAGCGGCAGGAAGGATATCATCTCTTGGTATGAGAATTCGTCTCTGGCCGTGCATTGTATAATTCCATCCAAAATCAAGCACCGGCCGTACGTTTCCCTGAAAGAAGAACGAAATATTCCTATAGAATTTGAAACCCGAAATACAAGGCCAGTCAGGCTATCAGTTTTTCTTTTGTCTTTGGCCTTAGATGACTCCGTCGATAAGGCTTGCAGATTAAAAACATACAAATCGAAAGGGTCGGAATAAAATTTTCTCTTCGTAATGAACAAATTTTTAGACCGACAACGTGGGATTTAGTCTATGAAGAGATTTCTGAAACATGCATATACAATACAAAATTATATTTAAAATAACGTTTACTAAAAAGATCTTAGCCGGTGAGGCCTGTTTTCGGCCATCTAATTTACACATATTCATACAAATACGCCTACACTCTTGGCGTTTTGAGATGTAAACAAATCCATAAATGTGTACACAAGTCTTTGTTTACTTGTTTTCATAGACTTACGTTTCAACAATTTGGATATCCTGGAATCTCGACTTTTCTTTGTGGATTACTTCCTTGACCTTTAGGGAAAAGGACTGACCGGGCCACAGCTCGGCCTGGAGTTCACTAAACCATCCGTTAGTTAAGGAGTCCATTTGATTAATGCGGTGATTTGATTAGTGCGGCACGTGGGCTAGTGTCGCTGAAAACATCGATGTTTTTAGCGATGGTTTTCGAAGTTTTTGTTGAAAGCGATGTATCGATGTTTGACGAAACATCTGACCTCAAGATCACATCGCTGTCCTTAATCACCGCCAGCTTCTCCGGTGGATAGACAAAGGCGAACTTCGATCGGTGAGGTAATCATGTCAAAGGGACACCTGAAGTAGACAACGGAAAAGGATAATATAATGTAATAATAATATAAAACTACCGAGGACCTCACCTCTAAATTCAAAAGTGGAATATATTGCCAAAAGCCGGGGGTAAACGGTTTCTGAAGCGTTGTAAAACTCGTCTTCATCCCACGTATCCATTGCCACTTTCTCTTCCTTCCAAACCTCCATTGTTTCTTTCACCTCTTCCCTGAACGGTGAAAAACTTTTCGACCACGTTATTTAATTTTGTGATTCCTCCAGTCATCGCATCAGCGTATTCCCAATGGAAAAACAAAAAACATTTTGGAAAGTCGTATTATACGAAGTTCTATTAAACACCTCATGGTATAGATTCGTCAGAACTAGATTGTGGTCTAATGAATGGACTTTGAGAAAGTGTCTTAGATCCCACAAGGACTCTAATCCAGTTCTGTCTGATACGAGAGCTAGACAATATTGAAACCTATCCTGTTGTATTAGAAAACCTACAACACGTCCATTAAATAGTCTAGCCTTTCAGCGGTTTGACAGGACCCTGAATCAGAAAAAATCCCAGGGAAACGGTTGCAGCTTTTTTACTTATGTTGTAAATCTGATTAAACAATAATATAAAATAATAATTAAATAATCAAATTATAATCTGGGGGACCTTGCAACCGTTTCAATATAATATAACTAATTAATACTAACATCTGGCATGAACAGCTCATCAAAATATATGACGTAGGGCACGCGCAGCCGGTCTTAATTGATGGTGCCCATTATATCCACACCCCTTCGTTCAGTACATCCAGACCTTTGCTCTCCAAGTCATTGGTTGCGTTCACCAGAACAACATGATCACTGATCACTGATGGATCAGTAATCAAGTTGTTCTGGTGAACGCGTATGATAAATTTCGCCGCCTCAAAAATAATCGGCTTGGAACCTATCGTTATCATCCTGCTTCTCGCCAACATTGATTTGAATTTGCTTATAAGATAATTAAAATAAACAGCAGTACGTATAACTAAAAAGCAACTGGAGACATTTTAAAATATTCCTAAAATTGTCCAAGTAATAGTTTTTGACAATAGACCTCATAAAATATTTTTTATGGCGGATTGCGGTGCCTTATTTCATTGAAAAGGCGTGCTGTCAAATTTATTTCACTCTAATGCAGCACTGTACACTTCACTCTTGCTTACAAAAACATAATAATAATTATATAAATAATTATTAATTCGTTAAAATTAAGTAATTATAATGACTGACCACTGCTTTCATTAATAATAATTTATTTTTCCTTAGATTACGATCTTATTTCTCTATTTTTCTTTTTGATACTTCAAACATCGATATAATCCATCAGTATTGTGAAAAGGTAGCGTACTATTTTTGCGATCCTTTTTTGTGATCACGATGGATGAAATCTTGCAAAATATTAGGAATGACACGCACTATCGATAGAAATCCATCAGTGATCAGTGATCATGTTGTTCTGGTGAACGCAACCTTTGTTTTCCTTTTTTCTCTTATTTACAGCTATTTGTTTACATAAATAGCTTATTTACAGTTAAAAAGACTTTTCTTTTAAAAAACTACTTGTATTATTGGCCAATTGTTGTGGAACTTATAAAAAATTTTAAAAAAATTATAATTCATAATATTGGTTGCGTTCACCGGAACAACATAATCAGCGATCAGTGATGGATTTCTATCGATAGTTCTGCTGAACGCTTGTGATCCCTGATCATGATGCAAGATTTTATCCATTATCATACAGTGCTGCAATAAGATGAAATAAATTTGACAACACGCCTTTTTAATAAAATAAGGCACCACATACAGAAATAAATTATTTTATGAGGTCTCTGGTAAAAATCTGTTACTTGGACAATTTTAGGAATATTTTAAAATGTCTCCAGTTGCTTTTCAGTTATACGAACTGTTGTTTATTTCAGTTATCTTATAAGCAAATTCAAATCAATGTTGGCGGGAACCAGGAAGATAACGATAGGTTCCAAGCCGATGTTTTTTGGGACGGCGTAATGTATCATACGCGTTCACCAGAACATCATGGTTACTGATCCATCACTGATCGCTGATCATGTCGTTCTGATGAACGCAGCCATTCTTAACAACTGGCAACAAATTGAAATTGCGAAGTCTTAAGCGATTTTCAGGAGAATATTTGATCGATATATCGCTATAAGATTTTGGATTCAAATATGGCTGCGCAAATACGGTCCCACTAATCCCAGTCCCAGCTATCGATATACCAGGGCAGCCTGCGATAGTGTATCGAAATCACCTCTGAACGGAGCGAAAAAATACGTTGTCGCCCTCGATTGGTCCACATCCAGCCAATGAAAACGTTCCAGCAACGCAAAGCGTCATATTAGCCATCCCGGTTTTACACACGCGAGTCAAATGCAATAAATAAACAGCACCTTTCTTGCCGGCATTTAGCATTTTACTTTAACCCGAGTCAAGCAGCCTGAAAAGTTGGTTAGAGCCGTCAATCCAAAAAAGTAAGTGGGATCGTTCGCATCATGTGGTGTTCAAGTGCTATTTTATTGCTGGCGACAGTCGGCTTTATTAATGCCGACGTATACCTGGAGGAGAACTTCGACAATGGTACGTAAAGCCATCCACTTTTGGGTGTTTCCCTGGCGGCATGTGTTTTTCAATGGTTTTTGCTATACACAGCCAACTGGGATGACGCGTGGATTCAGAGCAAACATCCTGGCAAGGAGTTCGGAAAATTCGTCCTCACCCCTGGCACCTTTTACAACGATGCGGAGAGCGATAAGGGTATGTGTCACATTTTCATGTCCAATGTTCCTGCACATTTTCTTTACTTATACATACATACATATACTACAGATGTATGTATGTAGTTCCCTAGATGTGTAGATAAAAAACCACTACGTGTACATTTCATGTGGATAATAACCTTTACCATTTTATTCCGGTTTCTTTATTAGGTATCCAGACCTCGCAGGACGCCCGCTTCTACGCCGTGTCCCGCAAGTTCGAGGGATTCTCGAACGAGGATAAGCCCCTTGTGGTGCAGTTCTCCGTGAAGCATGAACAGAACATCGACTGTGGTGGTGGCTATGTGAAGCTTTTCGACTGCTCTCTGGACCAGACAGACATGCACGGCGAGTCGCCGTACGAGATCATGTTCGGCCCCGACATTTGCGGTCCAGGCACCAAGAAGGTCCACGTCATTTTCAGCTACAAGGGCAAAAACCACTTGATCAGCAAAGACATCCGCTGCAAAGATGACGTGTACACTCATTTCTACACGCTGATTGTGCGTCCGGACAACACCTACGAGGTGCTCATCGACAACGAAAAGATTGAGTCTGGCAACTTGGAGGACGACTGGGACTTCCTCGCCCCCAAGAAGATCAAGGACCCCAATGCCAAGAAGCCCGAGGACTGGGATGATAGGGTGAGCATTTTGCCAATCTTTCTTTTTAATTAACTTGCAATGTTTGTGGGAAAAACAAGAAGAAATTAATGTTGAGGTTATAAATTCTTTATGCCGGCTTCAGAATATTTGGACTTTGGTACAAATACAAAAACCGGTTTTCCCCTGAAGCCGGTACCAAGACTTCAACACCATCATTCTTAATTGTGATTGATAAATTCAACACAAACGCTTCAATATTTACCTACGTGGCTATTTAAAGCTGTTTATTTCCCTCGATGCACTTCTCATATTTATGTATATTAATTGTTTTTCACATTTTACAGGCTACCATTCCCGATCCCGATGACAAGAAGCCAGAGGATTGGGAGAAGCCCGAGCACATCCCTGACCCTGATGCCACCAAGCCGGAAGATTGGGACGATGAGATGGACGGCGAGTGGGAGCCACCCATGATTGACAATCCCGAGTACAAGGGCGAGTGGCAACCGAAGCAGCTGGATAACCCTAACTACAAGGGCGCCTGGGAGCATCCCGAGATCGCAAACCCCGAATATGTTCCAGACGATAAGCTGTACCTGCGCAAGGAAATCTGCACCTTGGGCTTTGATCTGTGGCAGGTTAAGTCTGGCACCATCTTCGACAATGTCCTGATTACCGACGATGTTGAGCTGGCGGCCAAGGCCGTGGCTGATGTGAAGACCACTCAAGCCGGCGAAAAGAAGATGAAGGAGGCTCAGGATGAGGTGCAACGCAAGAAGGACGAGGAGGAGGCGAAAAAATCAGCCGATAAGGATGATGAGGATGAAGACGATGATGATGAAGAGAAGGATGAATCTAAGCAGGACAAGGAAAGCGAACACGACGAATTGTAAGGGGCGTTTTAGAAAAAGTGCGTCAAAAAATATTCGGTATTTTTTGTGAGTTAGCTGCTTCGCTATTGTAAGCAAACTGAATCCACAATTACAATTTGTAAGACTTATAATTTATAAACATATATCTTGGCGTTTTATTTAACAGATTAGAGCAAATCAAGATTTTCGGGGATAAAAAAATTGGCGCTGTTTTTATATAATTCATTATGTATGTTTGCTTATTGCATTTTTAAGTAAAAGGCTGAACGTCAATCCAATGACCAGCACTACACTTTGGGGTTCAGTAATTGTTTTTTTTTTCTAAGAAAATAATTTAAAATGGAAGTTTTCAAAAAACGAATTGGGTCAGTGTTTATTTTTATTATCTGAATAGATAAGACTAAGTGGCACATACTTTTTAGTCAACATAGAGGAAACAAGCATGTGAATGGCAAAAATGCTTAGCAGCTTACATTAACATATGGATGTTAATGTATAAATGTACCTGTTAATTGTTTGGCGCCCGGATTTTGAAGATGATAGATTCAAAAATATTATATTCCGGATATTTATATCTTACAAGTACATGGTATTTAAAGTTTTTAGGGGCAGCAGTAAGAAACTATGTATTTTTTTAATGGAAATAAATAATATAGACTTTTTATTACCTGTGAAAGCCACATACATATCTGATAGGTGCTTTGGCCTCTTTTTTTTTTGTTTCTTCTTGTTGCATGTCCAATAACTACATATCTATTGAATCATGTTGCATTTATGTATTAAATATACCACAAAAAAACGAAGAAAGAGGCGAAAGCACCTATAAGATATGTAGGTAGCCACCTACAGGAAATAACAAGTCAATATTTTTCGACTTGGGGAGGTTTTACTCGTTAATATCGCTTGATATCAGTCTGAAATGGTAATATTCTGAATGATCATGATTTTTTGTTTGGAAATAGACTTTTTTCAAGCATCTACTGGATCCAGCAACGTAATAGTGCTCTATGTCACGACGGGTGGATGCCCACCAAATGCTCAAAAGGGATGTGGTCAGGCTATTCTACCATATAAATTATTATTAAATCTTTAAGTTGGCCATAACTTTATTAACTCAATTTTAGCCAGGCTGAAAGGTTTCATCGATGCCGATGCAATTTTTTGTAATTATTAATAATGTAACTAACTAGTTTTTAGCTTGAAAGAGTATTAAACGTTAATAGAACTCAATTTAAAATAAAATCAATTAATGTGAAAATACTTTTGACACGAAGAAATCGTGTGTAAATACTTTTGACAACTTGCATGTATCTTTTCTTTTATTTTTTTCTTGTCTTATGAACCGTAAGCTTTCTCGTTTCTGTTTCCCAGGCTTCTAGGTAGATCAGTCTATGATATGAAAAATATTCAGGGGAAATCGGATAACAACAACAAGAGTAACAACTAAAAGAAGTTGGGAGTTGCAAATAATTGGTCGATGTGTAAATACTTTTGACCACCTTTACCTTTGTATATGGGAAATTCTCTAATGTTGAATGCTGCATACGTACGCATTCAAACTAAAAAAACATGGGCCAAGACTTTATTTAAATTTTATAAAATTTGAAATGTATAGCTCTTGGTTAGTACTATAATAGGAGCTAAGATCGATATTTGACAATGGTTCGTTTTCAAGATATTTACAAAAATGTGAGGTATTCGCACGCGACAATACCAAAAGTCAGTTTTCCAAAATTCGAGTTCAACCACGGATTTCAGCGAAACGTGATGACAGATTTTAATGCAATAAATTTTATTGGATTATGCAATGAATTATTTTAATAATGTTCTTTGTTTGACCTTAAAATATTATTTTGTTTTTAATTGAATTTTAATTTGTGTCGCACGCGACATTTTTTCCATAGGATTTTGGATGTTGTTTTATACTACTTAAATATATTGGAAGATCATATACATATGCATGCCTTTTATTTCGAATCTTTGCTTTCTTCTAGTGATGTTATGGGGTAATTCTACTGCTACATATTTCTACGTTCTCGGGGTATGTTAAATTTTTTTCATTCAAAATATATGTCATTCATTTTCTTAAATTTTTACAAAAAAAGCCTAAAATTAATTGTTTTTGTCTAAAGATGAACGAAAACAACCTGAAACGCAGGATTGCGAGGTCCTTTATGCATAATGCAATGCTTTTTGATCTGTGGATTAAAATATTTATGGCGGAGGGGCAGCATCATTATTCGCTACTTTGGTTGTTTGGTCAGAAAATTAAACTGCTATGCGATCGGTGCAGATGAACAATCACATACATGTACATACATATGTATATACCAACCACAAGTTCCCAAAATAATAAAAATACAAAAATTCGAATTAAATTTCTTTAAGTTTGGCTTTTATTATGGCTTATGGTTTCTGGATGGCCATTGGAGTCATGCGACCTATTCGACCAAAACCCCGGCTAAATTTACGCAAAATCTCTCCCACCATAGAGGAGCAGACTCAAAAGGATTTCTTCTAGGCGTCGCAGATTTCTGGCACTCTTTGCAGAAAACTACCATAGCGACTCTGAAATTCAGTATAGATGCGGTATCCTGTTTGAAGGCACACGGGGATAAGCGTTGGCTATTTTCTTGAATCTCGCTCATTATTTGAAATATTTAAGTTATATATTTTGACACATGAGACTTCAAAATCAACTGGGAATGAAGTCGAATGTAAATGTAGCAGTGGAATCACCCCAACATTCAGAATGTATAAATATGTAGCAGTAGAATACCCCATTAAAATACAAAAGTCAAGGCATAATGCCTCTGTTTAGAAGTTATTGGCAAAACGAAACATGTCCTTTTCTTTGAGGTTTTTCATCAAAATAATGTAAAAATGCGATTGCGCGAATATGCTTTTGAATATTTCGAAATTTGTTTTAGAATATGATAAAGGCTATCAAATTTGATCAATTGGACCACTTTTTAATGTAACTATGCTGATAAAAATCATTTTAGAGAAGTTTTTCTCTTTTGGCCGCATTTGCACTTTCAGAGAATTGCATTGAATTAAATACATACTTGTATCAAAAAGAATTTATTATCCTGCATTACAATTCGATTTTGATTTTATAATCGTAGATCAACAATCTTAAAGGGGAATGATAGGGGTGAAGGTAAACTAGGAATTTCCGGCGTTGTAAGTTGCTTGTGCCATATTCTTGAGGCAACTACGGCGCGAGCTCTTTATTCCTTGATCAGCTCATTGACAGCGTTGACGATGTGGCGGGCTGAGATGCCAAACATATCGATGAGCACGGACGGGGGTCCGGACCTCGGCACAGTGGGCACGTACAGATGTTTCACCACAAAGTTACGCTCGCCAGCCAGAGCACTCAGCACAGCCTCGCCCAGACCACCTTGCCTGTAAGGGAAGAGAAACATGATTAGAAGCATCTATTGACTGAAGATTGATTTATCTGGCACTTACTGGTAGTGATCCTCCACGACGACAACGCGTCCTCCGCACTGCTTTCCATGCTCGACAATAAGCTCCGCATCCAGGGGCTTGATGGTGAATGGATCGATCACGCGGACGGTGATGCAGCTCTTCTCCAGTTGGTCGGCGGCAGCCAAGCACTCATACAACGTTATGCCAGCTCCTATCAGGAGAACTTCGTCGGAGGTCTTTTGACGCACTACCTTGCCGCGGCCGATGGTGAAGGGTTCCTCGTTTTCGTAGATCACGGCGGTGTTGGGACGAGAGGTGCGGATAAAGCACACACCCTTGGTGTTGGCGGCGAGCTCTACTGCGCGTTCCGTGCTCACCGCGTCTGAAGGATAGAAGATGGTGCTGCCCGGGATGGTGCGGAACATAGCAATGTCCTCGAGTCCCATTTGGGAGGGACCATCCTCGCCGATGCTGCAGCCGCAATGTGAGCCCACAAAGTTCACGTTCGTCTGTGATATGGCGCCCATGCGGATCTGGTCAAAGGCACGGGTGAAGAAGGTGGCAAAGGTGGAGACAAAAGCTACGGTGCGGCGACGACAGGCGGCGCCAACGGCAACGCCAACCAAATTCTGTTCGGCAATGAAGCACTCGATGTAGCGCTCGGGGAAGAGGTGCTTTAGCTTGTCAGAGTACGTCGAGTTCTTAGTGTCACCATCCAAAGCAATCACTCGGTCGTTATTCTTGCCGATCTTGGCCAAAGCTGTGCCATAAGCCAACCTAGTGGCTATCGAATCGCCAAGCTTGTAGCAGGGTGGCGAGCTCAGCTTCACATTGCTGATGTCCACCTGCGGGGCAGCACCAGAATTGCTCACAGGCTTGGGCGTCAATTTGACCTTTTCGTTGACGATCAGACCTTCCAGATGCTTGATCACCTGAGCGGCCTTGTCGCCCAGCGGTTTGCCGTGCCAGTTGTCCGCATCCTCAATGTTGGGGAAGTCCTTGCCCTTAAACGTCTTGGCAATGATGGCAGTGGGTTTGCTCTTGGTTATCGATGCACAGTGGAAGGCTTTGCACAGCTCCTCGACATCGTGTCCATCGACGACCACGGCATTGAACCCGAAGGCTTCAAGGCGATCCCTGTAGACATCCAACTTGTGCTGCAGGGAAGTGGGCTCAGACTGACCGAGACGGTTCACGTCGAAGATAACGCACAGGTTGTCCAGTTGGTAATGGCCTGCGAAGTGCAGGGACTCCCACACGGAACCCTCGGCGGATTCACCGTCGCCGACGACTACGTAGGTGCGATAGTCGGCCTTGTCGTAGTTCTTACCCACATATGCCATTCCAGCGCCAACGGCCACACCCTGTCCTAGGGACCCAGTGCCCACATCGATGAAGTTGAGACGCGGGGTCGGGTGCCCCTCCAGATCGCTGTCGATCTTGCGCAAGTTGTTCAAGTCCTCGATTGGGAAGAGACCCGCCTCGGCCCAGGCAGCATACAGAATGGGAGCAGCATGTCCCTTGGACAGGATAAAGCGATCGCTGGAAGGATCACGAGGATGCTTAACGTTCAGGCGGAGTTGCTGGAAGAACAACACGGACATAATCTCGGCCAGCGATGCGCATGATGTGGGGTGACTGATGGAAGAAACAGAAAAAAGTAATTCGATTGTGTGAATATCGTATTTGTTTCTAGGTTAAGGCAAATGTTTATTGAATTGCGCTAGAAGTCGACCTTCTCAGTGGAGGCTAAAGTACAAAAGGAAAGTATAAGTGTTTAAATACTTTTAGGACTATTATGAACATAAGTTCAATTTTAAATTGAAATGAATTTAAAATTAATAATTAATGAAATATGTAGAATGCAATTTTTTTTATAAAAGATATAAAGGTTTAATTCCATAAGTTTAAAATATACATATGGGCAATTCTCTAAAAAGTACAACTTCGGCCAGAAGAGAAAAACTTCTCTAAAATGATTTTTATCAAAATAGTAACATTAAAAATGGTCCAATTGGTCGAATTTAATAGCCTATGTCATATTCTAAAATATTCTAAAATATTCTTAAAAATATTCGAAAGCATATTCGCGCAATCGCAACGGTTCATTATTTTCAGGAAAAACCTAAAAACAGGGCATGTTTTTTTGTTTTTGCTAATAACTTCTAAACAGAGGCATTATGCATTGACTTTTGTTTTCTAACATAACTAGAAGAATCCAAAAATTCGAAATAAAATTCATATATCATCTTCCAATATATTTAAGTACTAAAAAAATTATCCAAAGTACAATGGAAAAAATGAATTTTTAAGTCTTTCAGTCTTTTGTCGCGTGCGAATCCGTCATATTGTTGTAAATATCTTGAAAACGAAAAATTGTCAAAAATCTATCTTAGCACCAATTATAGTGCTAACCAAGAGCTATACATTTCAAATTTTATAAAATTAAATGAATGTCTTGGCGCGTTTTTTTTTTAGTTTGAATGCGTACGAATGTCGCATTCGACATAAAGAATTCCCCATATATGTACGTATTTTTTACAAAAGATAATTATTTTTGAGCCATTTAAATGGAATATTATTAAATTACTCAAGATCACTTTCGGTAAAATAAATAAGATCTAATGTCTGGAATATTTGTAAATAAGATTCCGTGTCAAGTCTGAGTTCCCTGCGATCAGATTCCGACCGATGAAAATAAAATGAAAAACGTCTACGCAGTGCAGATCTGGCAAAACTCCAACCGCAAAAAAACACCCCACTCCAAAGTGTGAAGGGGCTCGTCTTACCCCAAGGCATAAATATATAAATAAACCTTATCGTATACAAAAACGTGCTTACACGTACAAATTATATATGTACATACATATGTGTGGTGTGACTCGTCTACATATACATACATACATATGTATGTACCGCAATTCCATACCGGTTTCTGGACCTTGAACTTCTGTGCTCCCAAAAAACCTAAGCATGTTCTCAAAAACAAGACACTTGGGTTACACAATCTTTGTGCATGTAAATGTGTATGTTTGTGTGGCGGATTGCACGTTTTTCTAGTACCTCGACAGTTCCCAGTGCGTCCCTAAACCAAGAACAAATGAAGGTGATCCTAAGGGTCAGAATGACCCGCCACGACTTGCTTTATTTTATCAATTTTCCGTGATTTCAGATTATCATGCGGGAAACACTCAGTCGAACTGGTCACCTCTATTGGTGTCTAATCGGGCATATCGTTTAGTGAGTAACGAAAAGCCGCTTATCTCGCCGGCAGGGGTCACATTTAGAGCACACTAGAACTTATCTAGATTAGAAAAAAAAATATGGAAAAACTAATGGAAGCGATAAAAATGTTTCCGTTATCAGCGCCCCTCTCTTTTTTGTGAAGTATTTAACCAACAATCTAGGCCCGTCTAATATGGGCTCAATTGTAATTACATAAAAGACCATACAGTCGTAAATCTGAAATGTAGGGGATCAGTCCATTAATATCGCCATCCCTTTCATTCCCATCCAAAGCCGTGGTTTCCAACACTTGAACTGCCACTAGTTGATATGCCTGTATGTATGTATGTCTGTGTATTTCGCTCACGAAATCATGTCTGTGTGAGTAATGGCGGCGTCGGCTTTTCGAAGCCACGCACAAAACAAAACGAAATTAGAGAAAAAGCTGAAGTTTCCAAGGTCACTTAAGGTCAAAAAAAATATAAACTTTATAATTAAGGTGAATGGTGCTTATCAGCGGACACACAGACAGGGCGTAAAATTCGCGAAAACATGTGGCTTGGCAACACAAATTAAATGTCGGAGAAAAGGGAGGGTTATTTAGAAATTACGCTCGGCAAAATATTATAACTAAACACTGATTTGAAATAAATTAAATTAAACAGTAAATTGAGTCATTCTAAACCCCCTCTTAAAAAATGTCTGATCCCACCTCTGGGCTGGAGAGGGTCACCTTTGCAGCAACAAGTGCAAGGTGCACAACTTTTGGATTTGCAACTCACAAACACAGGCACACAATAGAATATATGTTAACGCCCGTTTTTAGTTTTATGGATCTTACCCCGATTTTGATGCTTGGGTGGAGTTGATGGAGTGGATGCGCAATTTCTGTGCGATGTCCTTCAGATCCTGGACAGTCTTAGCTTCGGGCTTGTGGTACGACATCTTGCGGATATTTATTGGTGACTTTCCGTAAGTTTTTGGGGTCGGTAGTGAAACGAAAACGACACTAGAACTCTCTTTCAAAGGAAAATCCTATGTTTGCAGACGACAGAAAAATAATGTCGTGAATGACCGTTTACAACCGGCTTCGTGAACGAATTGCTGTCGTCGCGGCTGCCTCGGCCCCTTTTACGCTCAATCTTGAAAGCGGACGTACTCACTGCTGGAATAAAGCTCTGGAGTTAGGGTTGACAGATCTTTAAAAACGTTTTAAATATCGATCATTTGTTAAACAACAAAAATTATTTCTGTATGGTTGTTTTTAAATGCAAACAAAAAAATAAATAAAAATGAAAAAATTAAAATCTATTCTTTTCAGAACCACTGTATACTATTTTTCGGTGTTTTCGACAACCCTACACTGAGTCAAGCTTTTATCGTCTGTGCTGCAAAGTGGTTGGTATGGAACGCTGCCATAATTTTTCAAAAAGCCATATCGTTATAAAATTAATTCCAAAAAGCTTGAAACATATTGTACGTATATAATACATAATTTGTCGTATAATTTGTATATATGTTATATAGCTGCAATTAATTTAATAAATTAAAAATCAACATTTAGTATAAAAAACTCTATTGCTTTTCAAGATATCTTAACCAATTTGCTTTAATTTAAATATATAAACTGGATCTTTTCTTCTAACCTGTTTATTACATTTTTTAGTCTTTTTCGCGCCACTCTCTAGAAATACTAAATTAGTGTCCTCTCATAATCTCCTACCGCCATCCAATTTGCTAGTATTTTAAGTTCGCGCTGAGTTCAAACCTTAAAAATGGTCGCTGGTCACCTTCCTTCGTTACTTGCGAACGAAACTGACAATTGTCGCTCGGCTCACAAGACCTTCGATAGCTCAGTTGGTAGAGCGGTGGACTGTAGTTGGAAAAACGAGCAATAGAAATCCATAGGTCGCTGGTTCAAATCCGGCTCGAAGGATTTTTTTCTCAATTTTTTTAATGTAAGTGAAATGAATTCTTTCTTCTTTAAGAAATTACTTATTGAAAAAAATCCACGTTCCAACATAAAATATTATTATCTCTCAATAAAGCTTATTAAATTAGAAAAACCGTTAGCTCACACTCACCTAATATTTAAATTTATCTAAATACATAGGCAAACCTTTGACATAAAATCTATTCAACATTTTTATAAACAAGAATATTTTTTAAATTTTCTCTTAGACAAAAATTACTATTGCACTCTCCAGTTTTTTGCCTTTCTCTTTTTTACTCAGTAACAAAACTGACAACGGACAATTTCATGCAACACCTTCGATAGCTCAGTTGGTAGAGCGGTGGACTGTAGTTGGAAAGCGTTGCAATAGAAATCCATAGGTCGCTGGTTCAAATCCGGCTCGAAGGATTTTTTCATTAAACATTTTTTTTTTGTTTTTCTCACCTTTCTAAATGGTTCTCTTCCTTTTTCCTTCCTATTTCTGTTAAACATGTGTGCAACACAATTTTAAAAACCGCGGTAGATTTCATGTAGTTTCAATATGACTGAGACGACAAATTTTTGATTTTGATATTAAAGACACCTAACAAAAAGCCTTACTTGGTTCGATTAATAATAACAAGAAAGGAAACTAACTTCGGCTCCCCGAAGTTTATATACCCTTGCAGATTGCAATTGAACTATAAAATTAAAAACGAAATTCTAATATAATATATTAATGAATGCCCGAATCTCAAATTTGATGAAAATATGTTAAAAAACAGCGAAGTTATGATTTTTTTCTATTATTTCCGATTGTTCTATTGCTATAGGATATAGTTGTTTAAATTTTTATGACATTAAAATCGAAATTCTAAAATAATGATAAGTTGCCAAATATTAAATTTGAAATTGTGTTGAAAACTGTCAAAGTTATAATTTTTTTTCGAAAAATTTTCCGATCTTTCCTATGACAGCTATAAGATATAGGCGTTCGATACGGCCTGTTCCGACATATGTACGAGCGCGAGTATATAGAAGACTAACTGCTTCATTCAGATAGCTTTACAACTGACGGACTAGTTTGCGTAGAAACGGACAGACGGACATGGCTACATCGACTCGGCTGTTGATGCTGATCAAGAATATACATATATACTTTATAGGGTCGAAGATGTCTTCTTCACTAAGTTGCAAACTTCTGACTGAAACTATAATACCCTGCAAGGGTTTGAAAAGTAAAACTATATTCGAAACGTTTTTATTTAATAACTTAGCGTGTCCTTTTATTAATTTTATGCGCACAAGTCGTTATTCTTGTCACAAATACAAGTAAATACATAGATTTTATCAAGAATTTTTGCCTCAGTTGCTGTTGCCCGCCCTCGAGATTTAACTAATGCATAAATTAGTTAGCAAAATAGTCAACATTAACAATAGTTTCAAATATACAATTGTTGCCTCCGACTGCCGTCCATATACTTAATTATAACTTGATGTTTTCTACGTTAAATACGAATTTATAAAAATAGGCATATTAAATATTTATGCACTTATATCTTGCTATTTGGTAATTCTAAACAACAATATGCTTTGTGCACACATTTCGTCCGAGTTCAGTAAAAGCTGCTGCGAGTGCATAGATTTTTAGAGTTGGCAGCACATTGATCAGCTCAGCTATTTCGTAACATTTATTTATATTATTGTATTTTACTAGCAGAGGTTCCAAATAAATTACAAAATAATGGCATCAACAACATAAAAAACAATTCTCACACGTGATTTAAAAAAAAATAGTTAAATCGGTCCACTTTTATCGAAAAATGTATATATATTACACTTGAAAAATTAAATATCACTAGATTAAAAGCGTTTAAAACGTGTAAATGTAAAATCAAATAAATTATAATACAAATATGATGAGTGGTCGTTGATTTGCTGGGGCTCAGTCCAGGGCGATGCCCTGAATCCACGCGCTTAGATCGCTGCCGTCCGACTCCATTATAATCTCATCCGGTTCGTCGTTGGCCAGCAAATGCTGCGCCGCCGTCCGCCCGCTTAGGTAGGCGCCGTGTACGGTGGAGTAGAAACTGGAATGCGTGTGCTCTCCGGCAAACACAATGGCGGGCTAAATGATTAACAAATATACTTTAAGATTTATGCAGGATTTAATGATTGGGCCTAACTCACCTTTGTGGCCTGAGGCGTTGCATACAGGGGCTGAGCCAGATTCTCAATGTCCTCCTGGGTGGCTCCCACAGGTATCGAGGTGTACGCTCCCCCTGTAAAGTCCTGGGACTTCCAACTAGTGCTAAAATTAACATTTTAGGGAACCGAATTTGTATTATACGTAATAAAATCGGAATACAAAGTATCACTTACCACAAACAACGCTTCGGCTTGGGAACGTACGGATCCTGTAGAAAATTTCGAAGAATCTCCGTGCACTTCTCCGCCACCACCTCATGGGACAACTTCTCCATGTACTCCGCCTCCCGTCCCGATACCCAAGCCAGGAGCAGCGTATCTGTAATCTTGGCGAACGAGTAAATCTTCTTAAACCAGTTCTTGCTAAGGTACGCTTCGCTGGCAAGCTCTTCCTCGCTGTTGTTCATGTCGCGCTTGTCGTCGTCCCACAACAACATAATTTCTGATACATCGGCACTGAGGAACGGCCGCTCGTACTCCAGAAAGATCTTGTCGACGGTGCCAAACATGAGATTCTCAATGGACTCCTGCTTGTATTGCGGTAATTCCGGATCAAATAGAGAGCGGTGTGTGGACTTTAGCACGCCGAGCGGGATGGTGCATATCACGTGTGCAGCGTGAAACACCCGGCCGTCCTCACAGTCTACACGCACACTGCCAGCTGGATAATCACAATTGCTGCTCGAGTTGGACTCCACGGATTCGCCGCGAAGTCCGCCCGTGGGAACTTCCGTCACCGTCCGCTCTGAGTCGTCCGAGTGCTCGTCCTCTGAATGCTCGTCGACCGTCTCCAGCCCGGTAAACGTCTTTTTCCGCTTCCAGTGTATCTTCTTCACCGGACATTTGGTAACGATCGACTGCTTGGGTATCTGGTCTCCCAGCGGTCGCAGGATAGAGCTATATCCAGAAGGCAGTACTATATTGCCTCCCTGTAGCTCTGTGTAGCTGCCTGCAAAGATAGTATATATTTATAGTTTGAATATTTTATATGAAGTCCTAGAAATGTGTTACCCAGCTCGAGGAGATCCACCTCGTCCATGTTGTTGCAGCCGGTGATGCAGGTCTCGCGCTTGAGTAGACAGTTAAATATGGACTGCTTTAGACGCTTCTCCTTGGGGTCCTGCACGGCGCTCAGAAAGATCTCTATCTCGTAGTTTATGTGCTCGCCCACGCTGTGGATGTCCGGCGGAGGGCTGTACTGGCAGAGGAAATACTCGTCGCAGCGCCTCAAAAAGCATACGTACGCCTCGTAGATTTCCTGTAGCACACTAAACGGCACCTGGTGCCCATCCTCCGTTGTTGCCACCACTTTGTGGGGCTTGGGAACGTTAACAACGCTGACTAGACCATGTTGCACGGCCAGCTCAAATATGGGATTACCCAAGACGCCGTGTATCCAATTGGCTCCCAGCTCAATCTAAGAAATAAAATTACGGTGTTCGGATCAGCAATTAAACCGAATTAAGATGCCAAAGCTTTGGGTATAAAAATGATAATAGCCTTCAACTTTCAGTTACAAACGAATAACAACTGACCTACATGATTAGATAAAGAAATGCGAAATAGTTTTCATTTCTAAAATAATGTTTACGCGATGATTAGAAGCTGAATTTGAATTAATAAATAATCTGCTTTATTTATGCAATTGTTGAAGCCAAACAGACTTTTAAGACATATTTTATATAAAATATATACCTATATGTATTTAAGACCTTCGTTTAGATCTTTATGTACGTGATCGTAGGTCCGCAGACCCGTGAGTTTACAGGGACATTGCACCAGAAACGTCAGCATTACCTTTTTTCAGAAAGTCCTATCTTATCTGAAAGTGCTTGTCCAAAGAAAGTTGAATAACAAAACAAAAGGAATCCAAATTGGGAGTTATGTAAAAATTTTAAAATTCATTACATTTTTAGGCATTTTAAGGTGCACACAATAAAACTATCACAATAGTAAATAGGAACAGGAAGCCTAAATCTTCTATATAAAAATAGTCTTCCTTGAAAAGCATCAACAGCTGACTGACTGCGCAGTGCTTGGAAAAATCTATAATCAACGGCGGAGACGCAGGCGAGGAAAATGTTACAGCATGGCCCTGCTTTTCTTTTTCTATTCCCGGATTCCCAGGCCGTCGTCCTATATAGTTGTAATAGGGCTTACATAACGCCTTGTCGTACCTTTTGATTGTTGCTGAGCGGTATGGACACAATACGTCCGCCCACCCGACCCCGTGCCTCCAAGATGATGAAATCTTCGCAGCCGTTCTGCAGGAGGTGATTCGCCGCGGATAGGCCAGCCATGCCGGCTCCAATGATCACAATCTTTACGTTGGTATTGTTTAGGAATGGGTCACCGCCGTCACCGATTGCGCCACCGCTGACCCCGCTGATCGCTCCAGCGGCCGCAATGTCCTCCGTGGGCGATGGCGCAGGTGTGGTGGGCTGCTCCTTGTCACCCATTGCTACACTATCTCCTAATGTGCATATGCGAGTTCGTTTTTGGTTCCCTTCTGTTTATTTATGTTTTCGTTGTTAATGCTTTCCACGCCTCATTTTCTTCCACCTTTTCTCTCAGTCCCGACTGTTTTGACGTTTATTTGACAGCCGTCTTGCCGATTGGAGAAGGAAAACGCGAACAGCTGATCGAATGTGCAACTTATAGTTCGCTTTTTGGTAGAATTCATAGTTTGGAATATTAATTTATAATAATTAACTGTGTTTTAAAATTGTAAAAATAAATAAGAGTTTTTATATAAAGTTTTAGTAAAACGTCTAACATCAGCTGATGTCTGCAGGGTTGCCGGAGTTTTTAAAGTAAAAGTAAAAAAGTCAGCTGGTATATTATCGATAACTTAAGATGCTTCTGCGTATAATCGGCGGGTCATACTGAAAAGTGAAATCCAGTCATATTCTCCAGATGACACGTTCTCATGGTGCACCTAAGCAATGATCCGGCGCTTTTATTAGAAAATATATATTTATATATTTTATTTCTTACCCACATTCTGCAACCAACGGTCATGTTTTGTTCTAATGTCAGGGTATGTGAAAAATGCCCAGCACCATCGATAGTGCCAAGAAACTATCGATTGTTGCTCAAAAAGGCAAACATTTGATACATCGATAGTGCCATCGATAGTATCCCAGCTCTACAACATAAAAACTTTTGTGTAAATAATTAATAGATATTTCGTGATCAACTAATACAATAAATGTAAACAACGAGATATGTGATTAGCAAACGCGCCTGAAAACAAAGATAATCTCGCACTATGGCTGACGCCTACTGTCTGACGAATTTTATTGATTTTTCGCTATCGCTGTCGCTGCCACTGAAGCATCACAACCGTATTAAGGTGAGCAATCTCACCTGAAATCCGATATTAGACCGTTCATTAGTAACCACTCCCACACCCTCCCTCCGCAGTACACCTGCTTTGACATATCCGACAGCTATATCATCTTTGGGGCCTCGTCCGGATCGCTTTACCTGTTCAATCGAAACGGAAAGTTCCTGCATTTGATCCCGAACAAGCATGGGGCCATTACCAGTCTCAGTATCTCGGCGAATAGCAAATATGTGGCTTTTTCAACCCAGCGCTCTCTTATCTGCGTCTACGCTGTGAATCTATCCGCACAGGCCACGCCGCAGGTGATTTTTACGCATTTGGACCAAGCGGTACAGGTGAGCTGCATTCAATGGACGCAGGACGAGAAACAGTTCTACTATGGCGACTCCCGCGGACAAGTCAGCCTGGTACTGCTCTCCTCGTTCATCGGCCATAGTCTGCTGCTCAACATGACCGTACATCCGCTGCTCTACCTGGACTCCCCCATTGTCCAGATCGACGACTTCGAGTCTTTGTTGTTGGTGTCCAACTGCACCAAGTGCATTCTCTGCAATACGGAGTATGAGGAGTATAAGCAGGTGGGTTTTTGCCGTCCTTGGGAATCATGCAGGTTTATTCTCGTTCTTGTATTCCTTTCCAGATAGGGAACCGTCCTCGCGATGGGGCATTTGGTGCCTGCTTCTTCGTTTCACCGCAGGAGTCACTTCAGCCCTCTCGCATCTATTGTGCCCGTCCCGGTAGCCGAGTGTGGGAGGTAGACTTTGAAGGTGAGGTGCTGCAGACACACCAGTTTAAGAACGCGTTGGCCACCGCACCTGCGAGAATTCAGCGACCGGGAAGCGGCACCGACGAACTGGACGCCAATGCCGAGCTGCTGGACTATCAGCCGCAGAACCTGCAGTTTGCCAAGGTTCAACGGCTGGGCGAGGACTTTCTCTTGGCTTTCACGGAACTCGGATTATATGTGTTCGATGTGCGACGATCAGCGGTGGTGCTGTGGTGCAATCAGTTCGAAAGGATTGCGGATTGTCGGGCGTCCGGCTTGGAGATATTTGTTTTCACCCAATCAGGCGCCCTGTACAGCGTACAGCTGCAAACGCTTCAATCCCACGCCGTTTCTTTGATCCAGCAATCCAAACTGCTTCCTTGCGCAAACTTGCTCCGCCAGCATGTGCGTTATTTTGCGGACAAGGCACGCGAAGATTATGAGCTAAAGCAGCTAAATGCACTGAAGCAGCTACTTATTGAAAGGCAGGAGTACGAGCTGTTGAACGATATATCCGTGATCTTTGATGCAATAACCCAATGTACGGGCAGCGCCTTGGACACGCACAGTTCCGGAGGTAGTTCCGCCACCACAGAGCGCAGCTTGAGCGGAGGCAGTGCCGCGAAACCCGCCCCAAAAGGAGTCTACGTCTTGGAAAATGCATTTTGTGACAATTTGAAGCAGCCTCCAAAGTCTGGACAGTTTAAGGATGCCCTTCTTACTGTTACCGGGAAGTTTGGTAAGAACATCATCAAGTACAAGTTTAATATTTTCGCCGAGGAGCAGCAACAACTGGTGAGAGAACTAATCCCAGACAGTGAGCGATCGCTTCCCTTTAAAGACATCAAAGCGCGCTATGAATCGGGAGCTGTCGATCAGGAGGAGGAGGAGATTGTCAGTCGCTGCAGAAGACCGGCTCCTCAGGCACCGCACATCAGCCCCGAAGAGAAAACCCTCTACAATCTCTACCTGATCGCCAAGAGCGCCAAATTCAGCCGTACACAGTGCGTAGACCGATACAGGGCTGTGTTCGATGAGTATGCAGCAGGGGAATTGGTGGCTCTGCTGGAGAAACTAAAGAATATGATGGTGGAGCACGGGGATACTCCGGAGCAAGCACAACGCAACTGCTACGAGATGTATTTCGACTATCTGGACCACGAGCTGATATGGGAAGTAGATGATGCCACACGGGACCACATAGCAGCTGGTTTTGTGTTAGTAAACGCTCCAGGGAACGCGGAGATCGTTAAGTGTGAGCACTGCTCCTTCCCACTACGATTTGACACTTCCTGCCAGTATCATGAGCTTGGAGCGGTGCTCCTCCGATATTTCTGGTCCCGTGGAGAGCAGCTCAAGTGCTTCGACGTGGTTCAAGCTGTTCCGGCTCTCCTGGACGTCTTAGCTAAATTCTATTTAGCCGAACAGAATCTAACCAAAGTGGTAGCCATCGTTCTGAACTATGGCCTGCCTGAACTTCTGGCCGATGTGGGTAAGCAACTGAGCGTCGTGGCTTGGGCTCGGTGCTTTGAACAATTCGTGGAATTGCAACGCGGGCGCCTAGTGTGCGCCAACTGCGAATGTGTCTCCGGCGTTGAGCAGGAGCAGTTGGGTCGCCACTTTTTCTACAACTGGAACTGCTTCCTCAACATTGCACTGGATCACATGACAGCCGGGGATACGCTTGCTTTGATTTTCAAGTGGAGCTCTTACATTCCGAACGACGCCATTGACCGGGAGTTCTATTCCCGCTGCCTACTCAAGGGCTAGAACATAGATTTATGTTACATATACAGACTCGTATATGTCTACTATAATAGCCATATTTATTGTTTCCACTATGTAATCTCAAGCTAAGGCTAATACCAAAAGCATTTATTCTATATGAACATGTACACACCTACGATATGTATATTCTTATTAGACGAGTGCATGAATATAAACGAGAGTTCCAGAAATTACTTCCGTTTCATTTACTGAGGATAATTAAATCCATTTTTCGAAAATTTAAAAGGCAAAAAAAAAATATTAAAAAGCTAGCGGTGCTTTAAATCGCAAATATTGAGGCTTGAAAAATCAACTTCACCTCAGCATACACAAAAACTTTTGGCCCAAATCGATACAAAATTTCAACTGCCCAGCCTTAATTCTCTTCCATTATCCAAGTCAACCGAGAAGCGACCGCCGACTCGAAAAAGCAAAAGCCTGCGAAATAAGGACCAAGAAACCGTATTCAAATATAGCTAAAACGACATCTCAGCCAAGTCAACGGTTAGTAGTGACTTATAATCCCCGTGTGTTAAGATAATAATTTTATAATAATAGTAAAAAAAGAAAGGAAGCTTCGGAACTTCGGCTTACCGAAGATTACAATTGAGCTATGTAATTTAAATTGAAATTCTAAGATAACATTGAATGGCTGAATCTCAAATTTGATGAAAATATGTTGAGAAACAAATGACTGACCACTGCTTTCATTAATAATAATTTACTTTTCCTTTACCTACGTTCTTTTTTCTCTATTTTTCATTTCGATACTTCAACCATCGATATAATCCATCAGTATCGCGAAAAGGTAGCGGACTATTTTTACGATCCCTTTTTGGTGATCATGTTTACTAAAATCTTGCAAAAGTTTAGGGATGACACGCACTATCGATAGAAATCCATCAGTGATCAGTGATCATGTTGTTCTGGTGAACGCAACCCTTTAGTTACGTTCTTATTCCTCTATTTTTCATTTCGATACTTCAACCATCGATATTATCTATCAGTATCGCGAAAAGGTAGCGGACTAATTTTACGATCCCTTTTTGGTGATAATGTTTACTAAAATCTTGCAAAAAATTAGGGATGACACGCACTATCGATAGAAATCCATCAGTGATCAGTGATCATGTTGTTCTGGTGAACGCAACCAATTATTATTAATGAAAGCAGTGGTCAGTCATTATAATTACTTATTTTTAACGAATTGATAATTATTTATATAATTATTATTATGTTTTTGTAAGCAAGAATGAAGTGTACAGTGCTGCATTAAAATGAAATAAATTTGACAGCACGCCTTTTCAATGAAATAAGGCACCACATTCAGCAATAAATTATTTTATGAGGTCTCTGGTCCAAAACTATTACTTGGACAATTTTAGGAATATTTTAAAATGTCTCCAGTTGCTTTTTAGTTATGGTTACCTGTTGTTTATTTCAATTATATTATAAGCAAATTCAAATCAATGTTGGCGGGAAGAAGGAAGATAACGATAGGTTCCAAGCCGATGTTTTTTGAGACGGCGTAATGATCATACGCGTTCACCAGAACAACATGATCACCGATCCCTGAGGGATCAGTAATCAGTGATCATGTTGTTCTGGTGAACGCAACCAGTGGCATACAAACGAAGTGTGGATTTTTTCGGGGTCACAACTAAAACTTTAGCAAACACGTAATATATGTTCAAAATATAGTAGTAAAAGTAATACCTCATTTTATAGAAAATACCTTCAACTTCAAAATCCATAACAATAATTTATCTGACCACTTTAAAGTTCGGTTTTGTTGTGAAAAATTCGCGATCCGCTCAGCTGCGTGCTGAAAATTAAAATTTTTGTATATCTTCAATTCTATTTTTAGTAAGTACCGTATGCCACAAATAAGCTTGGACATTTTAGCGGTAATTCGTTTACTTTTCATACATTTTTGTTGAAATTGATTTTTTTATTTTTGGCCTATGGGCCCGACCACTGTGCACTGCTTTCATTTCTAATCCATCAGTATCCTTTTTTGCTGATCATGATGAGGGATGAAACGCACTATAGATAGAAATCTATAACTGATTAGTGATCATGTTGTTCTGGTGACCGCAACCAATAATACTAAAATAATATCATTTTAAACAAGAAAGGAAACTAACTTCGGAACACCGATGTTTATATTTATATATCCTTGCAGTTTAGCATTACAGTCATTAAGAATTAATTTAATTTGATCAAATAAAATTAAAAACTGACAGGCTTTATATAAACATTTTATGGATTTTATAAAATTTCTGTTTTAATATTTTCCTCTACATTAAGAAATCGTAGCTCATAATAAATTAATTTGATTTGTATAAAATTAAAATCTTAATCTGATATAACAAAAATAGCTATTTTTCAAGAAACAAGACAATAGTTGAGAAGCACCGAATTTGAAAATTGTCTACTAATTTTTCGAGTTAGCGTCGCTGAACGGCATTACTTTAGCTATTTTCCCACTAAATTTCGCGTTTTTAATGTTTGTGAGATATTGCCACGTTTCTCAAAAATATTTTTAATTCCATATAAAAATATCGATGTATTAATTTATATCTTTCCCATCCCTAATTTTTAGACACGCGTCTGAAAGCGAAGAAAAAACGTGAAATTGTCGGAAAAGCAGATTTTCCCAAGCCCAGCAGAGTTGCAAAGTGCTTGTAATTGTCGTGGCACAAGCAGGCCGATACGGAAACGTCTCAGTTTCAAGCTGAACAAAGGAACTCTGTGCGAGAGTAGAAGAAAAAAAGAAAGAAAGAAATCGAAAAAGTACAGAACCCAGACATCGTTCCAAATTTTACACGAGAACGCAGTAGCTTGTGGAACGTAAGAAAAAGTAGTCGGAAAAACTAAGAAAAATCGTATAGACACAAAGTGCAACACAAACACAACGATCAAATACATTTTTTTGTCGGAAATTGCAAGTGTGCACCCCAAAAAACGCAGCGTAACAATTGCAAAATTTTCCTAAACGGAAAGCAAGAAAAAAAAAGCAACTGATTGGAGGATAATATGAGTAATGCTATTAACCAAAATGGCACAGGTCTAGAGCAGCAAGTAAGTAAAGTGAGAGGGGTGGAAATATATACTATACATAAAAAAAGTAATGTTCAACTATACATATACCTGAGTGAGTGTGCCAGTGTGTATGCGTGATGCGGCTATTGGACAATGTTCGGCTAAAAATTTATTGATTTCATAACACACTAATGTCTTGTATCGCTTTTTTACAAAAGTGAATTGTGTACATGAGAGGGATTGCTTGCAAGTGTGTGTGTCTTCTGCTTCGTCATTCCAATTTGTAATTTCTTTTGTATAATTTTTGCTCGCTTGCCTCCAAATATGACATACCTATGTATATACATATATGAAAGTTTCCACTCTCCGTCCATGTGTGTTAAATGTGTGAGCAGCGCCGCCGTTCTAAGGCTGAGTATGTGTTTTAGTGAACGTCTGGTCACACTTCTCTTCTGCTCTCCCGCTTGCGCGCACATGTGGAAGCTGAGTATCGTAAATAGGGTTGCAAGAGGTTCAAAGTTATGGTTTTGTTAAATTTTGGAATTATTGTTAAATTTTTTGCCTAGGCAGCAAAGAATTATACGTATGTATATTACCTCCACGAAATTTTAAATTTGCAAAAGCTTTCTAAAAGCGTGCATCGTTTTTGATTACGATCCACAATGTCTGAACCTACGTTCCACGACCGGGCTTACCGTTCTACGACAGCTGAGATTAATTTTTCCATGTGTGGGTGATCTGCTCCTCTGTTTTTGTTTTTGTTGTTGCTAGGCGGCCTCTCTTTGTGTAACAACCTGTAAGTGAGAGTGAGACCGATGGGATGGCATCGAGAGAAAGAGAGAGCGGCTCGTTGCTGAAGAACGAAATACAAAAATCAAAATTCAAAGCTTTAAACTAGTTGCGCCTCTCTCTTGCTATATGTGGCGAAGATTTTCGCTTATACATACATCTGTATGTATATGTATACACGTCGTGCTAGAAAGAAAAAGAAGCTAATAGCACATGTTGCTAAGTGGGAATTGAAAACTTTAAGGCTTTGGGGAACATTTCCAATAGAAAACCGAGTTGCGATGAACTTGAACTTGATCGTGAATATGTACATACATACATGTAAATATATTTGTAGTTGTAAAAAGTGGCGGAAAAATTAAAGCATCCGACATTTTTTGAACAATATTGATTCTGTTTTTTGGCATAATGCAAGACATTTATCTATTATTCTGTATATGTTTAAATTATAAAATTAAGTATACATTTTAATATACTCGTATATATGTATGTATAGATAATATTAGTGTATACTTTTTATAAGACTGAGTTACTGAAAATATCGACAGCTTAAGAGAAGGCTGTTTCCATACAAACTGCGTATACGATATTTTCAGTCCAGGACATGCAATTAACTCAAATAACTCTTGGTTTTTCCCTTTTTGCGGAATTTTCATTTTTTTTTATACATAAGTTTACTATTCAGTCAGATTTTCGCGTTGTTCCCTATCGGACTAAAAAATGAATTGTTATTATTATTTGTAAAAATGCATTGGATTATCTTAGAGATTATATTTTGAAATATATATTTTTTATTAAATATCATTATTAATTCCAACAGTGGTATTATTGGCTAATTTTATGTTCTGCAAAAACTTGTCTTAGACTTGAATTCCTACATATATTAGACAGCAATTTTCTTATTACAGTTAAATCTATGGAAATCAGAAACTATTGTAAGTAACGCTCTTCTTCTTATCTTTCAGGTTGCTGGTCTGGACTTGAATGGCGGCTCGGCTAACTATAGCGGCCCCATAACAAGCAAGACTTCCACTAACTCTGTCACCGGTGGTGTGTATGTACCCCCGCATCTTCGTGGTGGTGGTGGCAACAACAACGCAGCGGACGCAGAGAACCAGGGCCAAGGACAAGGTCAGGGCCTCGACTCTAGGGCTGCTAATCCGCGCCAGGACAGCAGGGACCCGCAGCAGCCTCGCGGCGGAGGCGAATACCGCAGGGGCGGCGGCGGCAGTCGCGGCTTTAATCGCCAGAGCGGTGACTACGGTAGCTTTGGCAGCGGAGGAGGCGGACGACGTGGAGGCGGTCGCTACGAAGACAACTACAACGGTGGGTTCCAAATACGAGCGAGTTAATTATGCTCGCTTTAGATCCTAGAAGTCCCCCTCTAGTAGTCACTACATATGTATCTCAACCACACTTTATTCTTTTTATGAATGTTCTAAACGGACATATGAATATCATGTTGCAGGATCCAATATATATTTAGAAATAGTCAATTTCCCATAAAAAAGCATGATTATTTAGTAATTAGTACGTCGACTCAAAAATAATCGTTATCATTCCGCTTCCCGCCAACATTTAATTGATTTAGCATACAAAATACGCGTACTTGATAAACGGCCCGGGACATTTTTATATATTCCTAAAATTGTTTATGCAATAGTTTTTGACCAGACACTTGATAGAATAATTTATTACTGAATTTGGCGCATAATTTTCATGAAATTGTTAACAATTAACAACATTTTAAAGAATAACCAAAGATGATTAATCATTTATAATACCTTTGGTCATGATACAATTATATAAGGTAGTCCTGTCGGCTTAATCGTTCAGGTGTGGGCCTTTTTTTGACAACTCGTGCTTATTCGTTAAAGTAGTAGTACTTCAGTCCCCTCTACGCTGAACCAGGTTTTATTTTTTTCCGACGGGACTACATGCCTTTGGTTAAGTTGGTTGCATTCACCAGAACAACATGATCACTGATTGTTCTGCTAAACGTGTATGATACATTACGCCGTCTCAAAAATAATCGGCTGCAACCTATCGTTATCTTTCTGCTCTCCGCCAACATTGATTTAAATTTGCAATGTCAGTTATATAACTGAAATGGACAACCATACGTACATATAACTGAAAAGTAACTGGGGACATTTTAAAATATTCCTAAAATTGTCAATATAAAAGTTTTTCACCTCAGACATAAAATAATTTATTACTGATCAGTGATCAGTGATCACGTTGTTCTGCTGAACGCAATCATTGTACATATGTATATAGTGTTTTTTTGTTGAAGAGTTGTAACCTTTCATCTTATTGTCGTTTAGCATTTTCTTCTGGAATTGTACTTACATTTGCATCTAAATGTTTTGAAGGTGGTGAATTCGACTCTCGGCGCGGCGGTGACTGGAATCGCAGCGGAGGTGGTGGAGGTCGCAGCTTTGGTCGTGGACCCTCATATCGCGGCGGCGGTGGTGGAAGCGGAAACGGTCTCGACGAGCAGGCCGGCGAGGATGGCCAGCAGCAACAGCAGCAGCAGCAGCCGCGCAATGATCGCTGGCAGGAGCCAGAGCGCCCAGCCGGGTTCGATGGCGGGGAGGGAGGACCACCCGGCGGCGGTGGCGGCAACAGAAGCTACAACAACCGCGGCGAGCGCGGGGGCGGGGGCTACAATAGCCGATGGAAGGAGGGCGGCGGAGGCAACATCGACTACACAAAGTTGGGAGCCCGGGACGAGCGTCTGGAGCAGGAACTGTTCGGCGTCGGCAACACGGGAATCAATTTTGACAAATACGAGGATATACCCGTGGAGGCGACGGGCCAGAATGTGCCCCCGAACATCACATCGTTCGATGATGTGCAGCTGACGGAAATCATCCGCAACAACGTGAACCTAGCACGTTATGACAAACCGACACCGGTGCAGAAGCACGCTATCCCGATCATAATCAGCGGTCGGGACTTGATGGCTTGCGCTCAAACTGGATCTGGCAAGACGGCTGCATTTCTAGTGCCGATTCTTAACCAAATGTACGAGCACGGACACTCGGCTCCGCCGCAGAGCAACAGGCAGTACAGCCGGCGCAAGCAGTATCCATTGGGTCTGGTGCTGGCACCGACCCGCGAGCTGGCCACCCAGATTTTTGAAGAGGCCAAGAAGTTCGCCTACCGTTCCCGGATGCGTCCTGCCGTGTTGTACGGCGGCAACAATACCAGCGAACAGATGCGCGAACTGGACCGCGGTTGCCACTTGATTGTGGCTACACCTGGTCGCCTGGAGGATATGATCACGCGAGGCAAGGTGGGGCTAGAGAACATCCGGTTCCTAGTTCTCGATGAGGCGGATCGCATGTTGGACATGGGTTTCGAGCCACAGATCCGTCGTATTGTCGAGCAGCTGAACATGCCGCCCACCGGACAACGCCAGACTCTTATGTTCTCGGCCACATTCCCCAAGCAGATCCAGGAGCTGGCCAGCGATTTCCTCAGCAACTACATCTTTTTGGCTGTGGGTCGAGTGGGCTCCACCTCCGAAAACATTACACAGACGATTCTATGGGTCTACGAGCAGGACAAGCGCTCCTATTTGCTGGATTTGCTATCGTCTATCCGCGACGGTCCCGAGTACTGCAAAGACAACCTGACCTTGATCTTTGTTGAGACGAAGAAAGGTGCAGACTCGCTGGAGGAGTTCCTGTATCAGTGCAACCATCCGGTGACCAGCATTCACGGCGATCGCACCCAAAAAGAACGAGAGGAGGCCCTGCGCTGCTTCCGATCCGGCGACTGCCCCATCCTGGTGGCTACCGCTGTGGCTGCTCGAGGCCTGGACATTCCGCATGTGAAGCACGTCATCAACTTTGACCTGCCGTCGGATGTGGAAGAGTACGTTCACCGAATCGGTCGTACTGGTCGCATGGGTAACCTCGGAGTAGCCACCTCCTTTTTCAACGAGAAGAACCGCAACATATGCTCCGATTTGCTGGAGTTGTTGATTGAGACGAAGCAAGAGATCCCTAACTTCATGGAGGACATGAGCTCGGATCGCGGCCACAGCGGTGTCAAGCGGCGCGGCGGCGGCGGAGGACGCTACGGCGGTGGTTTTGGCTCAAGGGATTACCGTCAGAGTTCCGGCGGCGGAGTAGGCGGTGGCGGTGGACGTAGCAGCGGACCGCCCAGGAGCGGTGGATCTGGGGGCGGTGGTGGTGGCAACTACCGCAGCAATGGAAACTCGTACGGTAAGTTCGGTGAGTGGGACCAGCAAAAGTTCCATCTTTAAATATAAATACTAATATGATTTGTTTTCCTTAGGAGGCAACTCTGGTGGCGGTGGATTCTATGGCGGCGGCGGCGGCGGTGGATCCTACGGCGGCTCTTATGGTGGCGGGGCTTCGCACTCGAGCAACGGACCCGATTGGTGGAGCCAATGAGCAAGGCCCCAGCCTCAGCTTCAGGCGAACGTCCTGGGCCAACAGCACCAGCAGCAGCATCAGCAGTCGTCGCCCCGTAGTCACTTTCGCAACTAACACTAACTGAAGAATACAAAGTCGATAAGAACTATATATGTGTGTCCACACACGTGAATACTATATATAGGAACAGCAAATGTGAAAGAGAAACTGTCTGTGCGCAGCGCAACACAAAAGAAAACACAACACGAAAAATACACAAAAGCTAAAACTACAGAAACAGAGATGCGCACCCTCCACCACCTACCAATAATCTACTCTCACAACCTTTAAGCCCAGGAGCGAGCATTCTTAATAAATTTTGCAAATCCAACGCGAAAATATATTACATTCATGTATAGGCAGCCCAAAAACAGGATTTCGGTCCGCACTCCCCATCCCCCATCATCGGTATATTTTGTGGAATCGAGAAGTATATATTGAAGGATATACACCATACATATTACAAATATGCTAAATACAACCACAAAAATATTAAGAATATTTAAGCAAAAGATACAATTTTGAATTTTTGTCCATAAGTTGTACTACTTCTCTCACACAAACTTTTTTCTTGAAATTCTTTAATACAACAATATATATAGACATGTATACTGTGTCAGTAACGGATCAAGATGATGAAAGCGCAAACCTTGAACTTCAATTGATGATTTTAAACGACAAGAAACCATAAAATAGTAATAAATATATATATAATAAAATATATAAATCGAGATATATTATGTACTATATGAAGCGAAAAACCAACACAAAACAAAACTATTAAAAAACGAAAGTTTGCTAAACTTAAATCTAAAAAATTTAGCAAATGAAAAACAAGTTCTTCTGCTTTGATTTTTATTCATACTATTAAGCTGTATGGTTTTTATGGGGGGTCAGTCCTTTGCTTTGCTTTCTCTCTAGAAAGCGAAAACCGGATTTACTCTACCCTTTTTGACTATTTGCTTAAGGGATCTGGAAATACATAAGTATAGTTTTGAGTCAAAACTGGCCAACGCTTATTTTTGAGTATTCATAGACGACGAATTGCGTGGGTTAGTGACCCCTTAGAAGCTCCACTGCGAGAGCTTTGTCACCCAGATTCTGGTCTCTAAAGCTTACCCCGTGCACTTTTTAGCAATCAGCCTAATTGAACGTGCAAACTGAGGGGCACATGTACATTGGAGTGCAGCAAACAGCGAAGAGGAAATGATGACGATCGTAGCTGCTGGGCCTGCCTTCCTCTTTCTAATTAGATTAGATTAGACAAACCTGATTAGTTTGCTCTGGCGTATTTTGGAGGATAGGGGGGAGCATGCCAACAAGTCGATTCTTTTATTTGCGTCTGCCCTGCCAGTTAAGTTTATTTGGAGAGCAAAGCTCGGAGCTGTTCGACCGGTGGTTTGATATTCGTGGGGCCACACCCGTTTTGTTTATTCCGAAGATCGGCAGGCCATTTTTGGTGCATCCCGTGAATGCGACCCAAGCTGTGTTTAGTTCGTAGTGCGCCCCAAAAAAACCGAATATGCAGAAGCCACGACATCATGGTTTTTGCTGGATGTTACTGCTCCTTGGATCGCTAATTGCCACGGCTATATTGGCACTTAGCTACTGGATGAATTTGCCACAAGAGGTGCACTTTTGGTCAATAATATCGAGGAACTATACAGGTTCAGATATTAAGTTCTCAATGCCACCTGCTTCAGTGCCTGAGGAACTCAAGCTGAGGCAACGGCCCCCGTTTGTCTACCAGATACTTCATTAATAGAGTCGCAAAATATTGTGTTTACGCTATGTAATCTTACGCTAGTTTAACAATAAATGTACAGAGGAAATGGGAGTGTGTCATCACAAGGCTAATCAGACGTCGGACTTTTGGTTGAGAGCAGCATAGCCCACAGGGATCTCCTTCATTTCGGTCTGCAGGCAGAGGAATTCGCCGCCAATGCACATGATCGTGCCGGTAATGACGTTGAGCAGCCACCAGGATGCGTTGGCGGGAAATGATCGGTTGTACCACCAGCAGATGAGCAAATGCAGGATGTGAAAGGTGCAGCTGGATGTTTGGAGACGGGGAAAGATTAATTTTTAATTAGAATAGGTTATAAAAAAAAGAGAAAGAAATAATAAAATTAAGACATATTAAGACATGTATCCCGAATTGACGAGTGAACAATTTAAAACACGCTTTTAAAATGTAAATGAAAACGAAGTTAAAATATCTTTGCCTTATTTTTCAGGCACCTTTATGATATGGTCGTCTGATGGTTTGTAAATATTAAAATTAAAACAACGTAGATAAAAAATATGTTGGAAAACAACAAAACTATCCATACATTTTTTTTTAAAGAGAGACAGAAAGACCGACCGACAGGCGTTGAAAGCTTGACTCGGTTTGATCAAGAATATACAAAAGAAATTGAATGATTGAATGAAAACACCTTGAGTGAACAAAATGAAGTTATTATATTTATATAGTGCACACCTAAAGTCCAGACAGAGCTTGGCCCGTCTAACGATGCACCACAAGGCCGTGGAGGCCAGAAATGCATTCAATACAAAGGCGCAGATAACGAGTCGTCCGCCAAGGTCGTAGATGTGTATCTCCTGGAACGATTAACATAATATTAAAAGGATGCAGGAATGGTATAGTGCACCGGCAGCATACATGGTACTCGAACAAGTGATCCAGACTGTAGTTGTCCCCAGACAACTTGTTGGCCACGAAAACCAGCAGGCCCAATGTGAAGTACACGCAGAACTGCATTGACAAGATTTGCGAGGTCAGGAGCGTAGGATCCCACTGCGTATTGCGAAACGTTCCGCCCTTCATGGCTGTCCTCTATTTTGGAAACTTGCTAATAGCTATCATAACAAAAGAAACTGACTCGACAACTAGAGATGGCACAAGGTGATGTTATCGATAAGCCCAGCAGGGCCCTAGATGTCAATTTCCTGTAGTAGTCAAATAAGATTTCATTTAATATAAGTCTTTAAATTAAAACGAATGTACATAACTCTTTTTTTAAATATTTTTTATTAATAACCAAACCCTCTTACCCACGCAGTTGTTTCAATAGGCCCGAATAAACATCATGGAGCAGGATCATATGAAGAACACAATGGCAAAAACATGGAAATTTGTGAGTAATATACTTATTCCTTAATTTTAAGCGGATTTTGTAGACATCATTCCGGTAGGGTCGCCTGCGTTCGCTATGCATCGTTACGGCCGGAGCAGCAGCCCTAGTGGCTGGCTTAACAGCGTACAAGAAAAAGGATCAGATGATCCGTACGTTTGTCATGCCAGTCGTACGCCTGTTGCCGGCTGAAACCAGTCACAATCTTGCCGTGCTTGCTTGCAAGTACCGCATGTGTCCGGTATCCCAGTACCAGGATGACATAAACCTGCACACGCCGTTTTTTGGCCGACTGCTTAGCAATCCGATCGGTATTGCCGCCGGCTTCGACAAAAACGCAGAAGCCGTGAGCGGACTGCGCGACTTGGGATTCGGCTTCATCGAAGTTGGTACCGTCACACCGGCGGCCCAGGAAGGTAATCCCAAGCCTAGGGTTTTCCGTTTATATAATGATCGAGCCATCATCAACCGGTACGGCTTCAACAGTGAGGGACACCAGGCGGTGCTGCAACGGTTACGCATGCTCCGCAACAAGGAGGATTTCAACGGCGTGGTGGGGGTCAATCTGGGTCGAAATAAGTCCACCATGAGCCCCATTGCCGACTATGTTCAGGGTGTTCGGGTGTTCGGTCCCGTAGCAGATTATCTAGTTATCAATGTGAGCAGCCCCAACACCAAAGGTCTGCGCGATATGCAGAGTAAGGGCACGCTGTTGGAGCTGTTAGAGCAGGTGAACGCAGCGCGATCGAATCTTGACAAAAACAAGAACGTGCCCGTCTTCCTGAAACTCTCGCCCGACCTGTCCCTAGACGACATGAAGGACATCGTCTGGGTTATTAAGCGCAAGCAAAGCCGCGTGGATGGCCTCATAGTGTCCAACACGACGGTTTCTCGTAAGAACGTTGAATCCAACGAACTGGCCTCGCAAGAAGGAGGGTTGAGCGGACCGCCGCTCAAGGCCCGTTCAACGGAGATGATCGCCCAAATGTACGAGCTTACTGGAGGCAAGATACCTATCATTGGCGTTGGCGGTATTGCCTCCGGCTATGACGCATACGAGAAAATTGAGGCGGGAGCCTCGTACGTCCAGGTTTACACGGCTCTTGTGTACGAGGGACCGAATCTCGTCGCCGACATAAAGGCAGAACTTTCGTCGTTGATCACCCAGCTTGGCCATACTAGCGTTCAGGACGTGGTGGGCACCAACTCAAAGTTCTACTTGCCCAAGAAATGAGACAACTGCCGTGTGTGTAGCCCCAAATTCGAAGCGAAGTTTTCATTCTATACGTTTGTAGACAGCTAATAACTTTTCATCTCTCTAACCGGCATGGCCGTGAAATAAATTAAATTAAAGTATTCTAAGCAGTTTCGTTAGCCCTCTGGACGGTGAGGACGCGACCTTCCAGGAAGTGGGTGTTTTGGTTTCTGGCGCTGTTGAAGGCATCTCGCTGGCTGAAGACCACAAATCCATAGTGTTTTGATAGGCCTAGTTGCCGGTCAAAGACCACCTCCGCGTTGGCGACATGCCCATATCGAGAGAAGTATGTCCGCAGCTCCTTGCTGCTAATTGTCCACGGTAGGTTGCCTACGAATAATTTGTAACTGCTGCGCACGAATCCGCTAGACATGATTAGGTAGGTGGATGAAGTAAGAATCCGCACGGTGCACTGATGGAAAGGTGACCTCTATTCTTCAAACAGCCGTGACGTCACAGAGTGAATTTAAATATAAAGTACTGAATATTTTTATCACCGTGTATTTCAAATTAGATATTTGCTAAAATATCATTTAATACGCAATTCTAAATTATTTTAAGTAAAATATTATTCCGCGGCCACACTGCTCTTTTTTGGCAAAATAAATCATTTGGGAGAGCAGTTGATTAGTCGATAGCTTCGATAGTCAGGATTCAGCTGAATACGTTTTCTTGACAAAATAAACCATTTGGAAGACCGTTGATTAGTAGATAGCTGCGATAGTCAGAATTCAGCTGACGCTATTGACGGCTTAAAAATACTTACGAATAGCTGTGTTATAAATATATAAAGTTCTGTACAAATCTGTAAAATTGTACAAAAATAAAAAAAGTTAGAAGTATAACCTACAGTTGGTTTTTATTAAAAAAAAGTTAAATTGTATATTTGTTATATTCCTATGGGAATGTATAATTGATACCGTTTTGGTTTCGCTATTTATGTAAATTAGAGCTTGGAAACTATCGATGGTCGCGCCATTCGATATTTTCATTGCGAAAATTCGATAGTATCAATATATCGTGCACTGGAATAAATACCGACTTGCTGTTAAGATACCGATGCTCTTCACGGTAACACTAAAAACTAAAAATAAAATTCAAATTCACCTCACGAGCCTAGTGGTGAAAATGAATTTACGGTAATTTCCTTGAATTTTCCTATATAAGTTAAAAATGAAAAATGACACATTTAATTTGTTTAAGTTCCTGGTATAAATGCCAAAAATGAAAACTGATACAATACACATAAGTTTTATTATAAGTTTTAATTAGTTTTTCTTATTTTTTGTTTTACATATAATGTTAAAATGTAATTATTGTAATTAAAAGATTTAAATGTAAAACTTGAAGTAGATCCTGATCGTTGAATATATACAAAATAACAACAGTCACAATCTAACTCTCATAGAGATCACTCGTGCCTTTCTCTGCTGTAACACAAAAATCAAAACAAATTTGACAACCAACATAGTCTACCAACAACTTCAATCGCTCTCTGGAGTTAACAGTTCAAGTGTAAAGCAAACTAACGATCAACTCCAATCAACGGTACAACACTGTGTCGTAGTAATGGGGAACCCCCCGATTGCGGCCCTTCAAAAGCCATAACAAACGACGATCTCTTAAGATCTCCAGGCCCTAAATATCTCGTCATCACCAGATCTGACCCCGGTCTCAACCTGAACAATATCAACCCATTCCTCGAACTATGCAAAACTCTCCGCATTGGCACTCTCTTGATAAAAACAAAAACAAGTTTGCAAGCCTGAAAGCTGATGCAGCTCAAAGCTTTTGCACCCAACATCAACGTTGACGTCTCCATACATAATTCTTTTAACGCTACCAATGGTGTTATCTACTCAAATGATCTAAGAGGAATTGAAGAAAATGTAATTGTACGTGAACTAGCATCCCAGCATGTAACAGACGTACGCAAAAAACATCAAGAAAGATAACGGCTCTCTTAAGGAGACTGGTCTCTTAATAATTTCTTCCCGAATACGTAATGATCGGATACCAAAGAACTGTCGTTAGAGTATATATCCCACTACCCATTAGATGCAACAACTGCTTTAAGTACGGCCACCTCAACAAATCCTGTAAAACCAATCAAATTTGCTTCAACTGCGGAGAAGAACAACACATAGACCCTTCCGCTACCGACAAATGCACTAGACCCCAGAAATGCACTAATTGCAACGTCGAACAACAACAAACAAGCCCACACAACTCCACCAGCAGAAATTGCCCAGTCTTACTCACACAACAAGAACTTCAAGCAATTAAAACAACACACAAATGCAATACCAAAACAGCTCACACAATTCTCAAAGCACGCACCTTTGACAAAACGCCACACACATACTCATCTGTCGCAAAGAACGCCAATACCCAACAACCCAAAGGACCAGGAACCAGTAACCTCGAGCAATCCACCTCCAGACCACCACCTACATCCTATGCTGATCTCTACCCGACCGACAGTAACAACGCAACCAACGGCAACCCATCCCCAACAACCAAGAAGTCCCCAACCAAATCCATCAAAATACTACCTCTGAACACATCCAAACTTACGAGAGCCTCAATGAAAAAAGATTCAAAGAAACCAAAACCAAACACCAAAAGCAACACTGACGCCTCAAGCGACTCAGCGGATATGGAAATATACCCGAGATTATACAAAACAGGTTACTTATCTTTAATGAATGCTATGTTAAGAATAATTCAATGGAATATTAAAGGCTATAAAAATAATTACCCAAAACTACAAACCCTAGTCAAACAGTTTCACCCCAAATTATAGCATTACAAGAAACCCACCTCAACAATACCATATCCTTACCAATTCCCATAAATTTTTCCCTATACAGCAGTGATAGCAGCAATGCTTTTGGGGAGCAGGCCTCGTAGTTCATAATTCTATTTCACCGACTTTGAACCCATTGAGATTTCAATTAAGTCTAAAACAAATATTGATCTCATATCCTCTTATATTTCCCCCTCCAAACAATTCAACACAAAAGAACGTAGAAAATGTACTTACCCCCTCTACCACACCTACTATCGTACTAGGGTTCCCCTAGAGCCAACGCCAGGGGTAATACATTGGCAAAATTCATAGACAAATCAGATTACACACTATTAAACGACAAATCTCCTACACACTACACTACTCACAATACACTAACACACATTTACCTCCCTCCAGCCACAGCGAACATTTCCCCAGAGATCTCCTGGAAAGTTCTTGCTCTCCATCTTTTCCAGCCCCCTTCCCCCAACACTCGTAGCCAAACCAACATTTAAGATTAAAAACGCCAACTGGGACCTCTTTAGAGTCATCATAATCAAACAGTCCTCCCTCTCACAACCAAGTCACAACACAAACAAAGAAGCAGCCATCATTAAAAAACTTCTCCTCCGACTTCCGCTCTAACAAAACCCTACTTAACCTCCCTAAAACCTACACTCCATCCCAAACATCCGTAGAAATTGAAAAATACATTACTCTAATTGAGCTAATATCTGCAATAAACTCTCTAACATCCTTGACTCCCACATCCCCCAAGCCAACAAGCTAAGCCTGGTACAATCCTTAAGCCCAACAAACCCCAAACCAATCCCAACTCCTACCGTCCAATCGGCCTCAACCCCTGTCTAGCCAAAATACTAGATAAAATTATTGCGAAAAGGTTATGTTGGTTCGTTTTAACTAACAAACAAATTCATAACAATTAATTTGGATTTAAAAGGGGCAAATCTGTTTAAGAAAGTCTACTTTATGTAGACCATCTTGTAACCAGATCCTTGTCCCTAAAAAAACATCTTTCGATACTATCACTAGACTTTGCAAAGGCTTTTGATAAAATTGGCATACACTCCCTTATTCACCAACTCGAAGATTGGTCCCCGAATCATTAAATACGTATGGAACTGCATGTCTAATCGGAAAATTATAATTACACTTCCCTCTCCAACTGCTTCCGTAAACAACCTGAAAACCTCCCTCTCCAAACCCCTCAACATCATAAAACACCTTTCCTCCAAAAAATATAACTGCAACACAACATCCCTTATGCAAATAGTAAAATCTATCCTAATCTCCAAAATAGACTACTTCCTCCCCATCTACGGTAAAGCTCCAACCTCCACCTGAAACCGACTCAAAGGCTGCCAAAACGCTACAATAAGAGCAGCTCTTCGGGCCTACAGAACAACCCCTTCCAACAATCTCTTAGTCGAATCCAATATAAACACAATAGAAGACAGACGTGAACTCCAAACAGTCAAACTTTCGACAAAATTATTATCCTCCCACGACTCCCCTATAGGCAAACTAGCCAAAGCTAAAAAAAAGGAATTACAGATACCCTAGCACAATTGACAAAGTCATAAACTCCTGTAAAACCCAGCCAAAAAAAGCAGCCTCGAAACTATCCTTAAAGCCACAAACATGACCCTATCCCACTACAACAAAAGCTTCACTCCCCCCATAGTCTACCACCAACTCTTTCACTCCATAAAAAACTCCCTAAGCAATTACCAATTCATATACACAGACGGCTCAAAAGCCTACGGTATTCTTGGTTACAGCGTAACCAACGATACCAACATAATCAAATCTGGCCTCCTACCGCACTACTCCTCTGTCCTCTCCAGCGAAATTATAGCCATCTACGAAGCCATCAAGATCTGTTCAACAACACCAGGCAAACATGCTATATGCTCCGACTCCCTTTCCTCCATAAAAGCCATCACAAATCCCAAAAACTACTCCTACTACCCTAACATAATAAGAAATATAAAAACAAATCTCTTCCCTAAAATTAAATTAATCTGGATCCCAAGCCACATAGGCATAAAAGGCAACGAGAGAGCTGACTCAGCAGCAAGGGAATCTCACATCACCCAATACCTCAAAAAGCACCCTGCAGTACCATTCATCAACACCCGAAGGATGTTGATGATTCATAGATGAACAGCCATACAATTTGTTGATGAATTTAACATGGGCATGTCCTAGCCTGTCATCAACAACAATTCATCGACAATTCATCAACAATTCATCGACAATGCATCAACAATTCATCGACAATTAATCAACAATTCATCGACAATTCATCAACAACATTTAGGTCGACATTTTTTTGGTTTAGTTTTTTTATTTTTATTTTTACTTTATACATACTAATACTTAAAAAATAACATTAAATATTTATATATTAGGTTGACTCGTCGAAACATCCTAAAACCTGTTGAATTCTCAGTCTTGGTTTCTTCATTGCCGCGTCCAAGTTGTTCGTACATCTGAGGGTGCAGGTTCTTCAGGGAACTTGCATAAATTGGTGATCTGTAAATTAAATGCATACATATGTTAGAATCACATTGAAAATTTCATAATTTGCACATATATAAATACATACCAGTTTTAATTAAAAAGAAACTCCGTAAAGCTAAGGAGTTCAGCATTCAAATCGTCTTTATTGAAGTCGTATTGCAAAGGAAATTATTAGTTGAGTAAAAATACCTACTTACCCTTAAATATTTAATTTTTTACGCAACTTTTACTACATAATATGCAAAACACTTATGAAGAAAACATAAGTTTCTTCAAACTGAAAAGGGAGTTAGGAGAAGCGAGACACAACACGAAAATTTTTTCCCTTCCTTATCTCCATCTCTCTCTAACTTGCGGGACTGTCGCATGTCGCTGCTCCGAAAATAACAACAACTATGCAGTTCGAACTTCGAGAAGAGGCCGATCGCAGGCCAAATTTTGGGTGCCTACTTCGTTTCGAACTTCAGTAAGAGAATCGGACCCGAAGGCAGTTCGGGTACAAGTCACAGTCGGCAGAGCGTCGATTCTGTCGACGTCGCAGTCGGCACATTGATGACTTGTGGTACTGCAGATATCTGTTAGGGATGCAAAACCATAGATGTAACTATCGATAGTATCGATGTTTCTTAAAACGGCGATACATCGATGTATTTTGACCAACATCGATGTTTTTACTAAGAAAAAAATATTGGAAAATGTGCAAATTTTTTTCAACGTTTTCAAGTTTTCCTACTGTTGCGTACAGAAAAAATAAAAATACGAACGTAACTAAAGGAAAAATAAATTATTATTAATGAAAGCAGTGGTCAGTCATTATAATTACTTAATTTTAACGAATTTATAATTATTTATATAATTATTATTATGTTTTTGTAAGCAAGAATGAAGTGTACAGTGCTGCATTAGAATGAAATAAATTTGACAGCACGGCTTTTCAATGAAATAAGGCACCACATTCAGCAATAAATTATTTTATGAGGTCTCTGGTCAAAAACTATTGGACAATTTTAGGAATATTTAAAAATGTCCCCAGTTGCTTTTTAATTATGGTTGCTTATTTCAATTATCTTATAAGCAAATTCAAATCAGTGTTGGCGGGAAGCAGGAATATAACGATAGGTTCCAAGCCGATGTTGTTTGAGACGGATCCTGAGGGATCAGTAATCAGTGATCATGTTGTTCTGGTAAACGCAACCAATAAGTTTCTGCAGTTACCTCATGCATTTTTTTTGCGTTGCAAAATATGCTCTGCTTCATATCGTCTGCTGCTTCATCGTCTAATAAGCTAACGTTTTATTTGATTTTATTTAATTTAATTTTTTCTTAGTTTTCGACTTATGAAGATCTTTCATACTTTTATTTCATATAAATGTGTTTAAAGCATGAGTTTATTACCATTTAGATTAATTATATTAATTAATTAATTAAATTAATTAAAAATTTTACAAATTAAAAAGAAATTCGATATTTTCAGCGATGTAACATCGATGTATTGACTATCGATGTTTTTGCATAACTACTGTCCGTTTCTATGCAGTTTTAAAGCTACATATGTGTGTATAAATTTAAAGGAAATTTTGCAAATTCTGCAACCAACGTCATGTTTTGTTCTAGTGTCAGGCTATGCAAAAAATGCCCAGCACCATCGATAGTGTCAAAAAACTATCGATGGTTGCTCAGAAAGGCAAAAATTCGACACATCGATAGTGCCATCGATAGTATCCCAGCTCTATTGCGCTATTTATGTAAATGTTTAGCAAAATAGCGAAAAAAGTGCATTAATGTGCGCTCTCCTAGTGAAAAAGTAGTTGCGTTGCATCCACCGGAAAGCCAAGTGTCGGCGGCGAGCGACCGATCGAATTGGCGGACCAAACGCAGCCAAAGTTAACGTGTTGTATTCGGGGCGGCGCCTATTGAAAACTGCGGACGGACACGGAGCAGACATCCTTTAGACGAGAGCACATCCACACACAGCTACATAGCCATCGATACTTTCAGGCAGGGCTCCCGCAACCCACACAATGGCTGAGCGACCGAAAAATTTATTCGCAAGTAAGTATATCGAAACCTTTACTTTCCAACGCAGCCGCCCACACACAGGCAGGCAGGAGGTACACATACTAGCCAGCAGTAAAAAGTGACGCATAGCTGCCGCAAGTGATAAGCCACAATCAAGACCAGTATCTCATCCACTCTTTCAGCCGGACCCAGCCGCTCTCGCGATCCCCCCGATCAGCTTAGCCTGAACAACCTAAGCATCCGCCATCCGCCCTCGTCCACTTCATCGACCTCGTCGGGCTCCACATCCTCGGGCTCAAGTTCCTCATCGCAGCACAACAATGTGTCTCGCTGCTTTGGCGCCCAGCAACCACTACAGCCGCCGCCGCCGGTGACTGCAGCTCCGCTAGCCTCAGGCAGCAGCAGCAATAACAGCTCGGCGGCCGATCGCCATCGGGAACGGATTCGCCAGCAAGCCTGTGGCAAGCTACAGTTTGGCGACGGCCCGGCCAACACACATCATTTCACATCGGATGATCTCGAGGACGAGGGCGAAATCGGTCGCGGGGCTTTCGGTGCCGTCAACAAAATGATATTTAAGAAGCTTGACAAGGTGATGGCGGTGAAGCGCATTCGTTCCACCGTAGACGAAAAGGAGCAGAAGCAGCTTCTCATGGATCTCGAGGTGGTCATGAAGTCCAACGAGTGCATCTATATAGTTCAGTTCTATGGGGCGCTCTTTAAGGAGGGCGACTGTTGGATCTGCATGGAGTTAATGGACACATCGCTGGACAAGTTCTACAAGTACATATACGAGAAGCAGCAGCGCCACATACCCGAGTCCATTCTGGCCAAGATCACTGTGGCAACGGTGAATGCTCTCAACTATCTGAAAGAGGAGTTGAAGATCATTCATCGGGATGTAAAGCCAAGCAATATCTTGCTGCACCGTCGCGGAGACATTAAGCTGTGTGATTTCGGTATTTCTGGTCAGCTGGTTGACTCCATCGCCAAAACTAAGGATGCGGGCTGTAGGCCCTACATGGCGGTAACTAAAAACTGACCCTTTAAATCTATTGTTTTCTTACTCTGAATTCTCTGAATACTCTGCAGCCGGAACGCATTGATCCAGAGCGAGCCAAGGGCTATGATGTGCGCAGCGATGTTTGGTCCTTGGGAATCACTTTGATGGAGGTCGCGACAGGCACATTCCCGTATCGTAAGTGGGACTCGGTGTTCGAGCAGTTGTGTCAGGTAAGATATAGCTTGTACATTAACTACCACTAGTAGTTTTTGCCTATGACTAATAACAATTACGCATTATATGCCGTCGTATCTTAATGTTAATAAAGTGCATCAGTTTTACCATTAAATCTTAAGAGAAGCATTCTCTGGCTTATTGTTAAACCATTTATTTGTTATTTTATAATTATTTTGTGATGATAAATTTACATTGTAATTAAACGATACATTTCTTAATACATATTTTAATATGATTTTACCTACTGTCCTTGTCTCTTCCTCAGGTTGTTCAGGGTGAACCGCCCCGACTTTTAACCTCCTACAATGGCATGGAGTTCTCCAAAGAGTTTGTCGACTTTGTAAACACTTGGTGAGCATTAATAAATAGTGCATCATAGATTTGTTACTATAGGTGTGTTAAACCTTCTCTGTAGCCTGATTAAAAAGGAGAGCGATCGACCGAAATACAGCAGGCTGCTTGAGATGCCCTTCATCCGGCGCGGAGAGACGAGTCATACCGACGTAGCTGTGTATGTGGCCGATATATTAGAGTCCATGGAAAAAGACGGGATCACACAGTTCACGGCGAACCAGCAGGCGGAGAGTTAATCATTTTACGACAAAAGAGAGCAAGTCATAAATTAACTAAGAATCAGTAAACAAAAAAAGAAAAAAGAGAACTAAGTCGAAGTGAGGAGAAAATTTAAATTGTTGTATACTTTGTAGCATTTCGTAGAAAGCATAGCGCGTATTTTGTTAAACAGAAATACAAAACTAAGCGAAAAGTATGTATGATGATAGAAGGCAAAAGTGTGTAAAGTTAAAGTACCCAAAAAGGCTCATTGTAATTGAATTCTTTTTGTATGTGCAGCTTTGTGCGCATAGTTTGTGTTATGAATAAATTTTCATTTGTATTTGTTTATAGAAGACAGAGAGCGGTGGAGTGCAGTCAAAGATGTCGACCAATTGCTTCACCGCCGGCCGCTGGTGATTTATACGTTCAGCTAAAACGAGCATTTTATAATGTCTATTGATGATTCCCGACCAATTGGTGATGCATTTTGCGTAAAAAAGTAGCCACAAGCGAAACTTAAGCAATATTTTAAACAAACAGTTCAAGGTTAACTACCAATACAAACTAACAACCACATTGACACTCGTTTGCGGAGCGTGGGAAATAGTTCAACAAAAATAAATGAGTTATACATTATTTATTGAACAGATTTTTGTAATCCTATTAGATTTTTGAATTTGCATACGAAGATGAGTGTGAAAAGCTTTAAATAATTGCCAAGCGGCTGAGATGTTTAAATTATAGTAGAAATTATGGCAGGCGAAATGCAAATTAATCCCATAATATGAAATAATTAACCACAAAACCGACACACAATCACACACTCACTACACACACACACATTTACACACGTTTTTATGCGTAGAAATTAGTCGTAAGCGGAGCAAAAATATTTAGCAAAAAGTTACAGCTACAAAGAAAAACATCATGTGAAAACTGAAAAATAAACAAAATAAATGTATTGTGCCTAAGTATAAACCGAAATGTTAGGAGTAACTCAACCAGAGAGAACTAAAACTTAAATTTAATCAAAACGCGTCAGTCATTTATTATTCTTAGCCTAGCTTTTACACTCCAAGCTTACGTATAGCTGTACCGCCACTCCCTCCCAGCAAAAATATACATCCAAAATGGCACCGTCTTTGTTCCCGTCTAAAAAAACAAAACGTTAGCTTTCAAAAACTTAAAAAAGAAAGACCATGCCAATGTTTTTGATTAACATTTTTACGCAAGCGCCAATGTGAAAGCAAAGTTTATTTTGTATACAGATATACATGCATAATATATATATTTGCACGGGTTGCATATAGAGTAAGCAAAGCAACCGGGCCCTGCAGCCATAACTTTTTATTTTCCAAATTTTGTTTCACAAAATAAAATCCTACAGCATGCGGCATTTGGAGCGAAATAAATATACACATATATTTTTACTATGCCCAGAAAACATCCCAGTGGCAGTAGGGTCGAGTACGCCCTATGTGCCTATGTGTATAGAATTGTGAGAATATTATAAATGGAAAGCATGTGTAGGTGACAAGGGGATCCAGTAGCACAGAACTAAATTCGATACCTTCTTAAGAAACAATTTTATTCATGGCTAAGTTCTAGGCTTAGTTAACAGCATTCCAAGTAACAAACCGACTTCGGAAAAGTCGAGCCCACGAAGGGCACATGAAAGGGCCCACGTCTCTGATACAATAGTGGAATGTAGTCCCCGAGTAACAAGTTGGCAAGTCACTTTTAATATACCTAAACATAGACTTAACCATACTATAAAAGTCAAGTGTAATGCCTGGAATAATGCAATCGCGAGTCGTCAATATTTTTGACAATAAAAAGGTTATAACTTATTTGTAAAGTAAGAGAACATGGTTAGGCATATGGATTGTGTATATAAATATTTTAGATGTACTAAGGACATGTGACTGGCAAATATTTATATACTATTCTATGAGCTAGCTGCAAGTCAAGCACAGTTCTATGAAGTACCATGTCTGTGAATCCCAAAATCGATATCAATCCCCAAAGAAATTGAACACTAACCACCCCAAAGATCGGCTTCTATAGATCCAAAAGCCTTTAAGCCGCAACCTTAAACTCCTAACTAAAGCTAACCATTGACAAAACTGGAAACGCAACGTCCGCAACAACATTAATATTTGCAAACTTTTAAACCTAGCTTACACATAAGAGAGTGCAATACTTTTCTAAAGTTTTGGCGGCAATCCAATGATCAGGATGCTCACTTTCTAATATATAAATAACCTATTGGAGAATACGGAGAGGGCGCTCACTTTAAACGTAGCGCACTAAGTTTTACTAACTAATTAGCCTATTTGAATAACCTAGCCGGCTTTGTCTCCATCTCGACAAAAACTAAAATAAGACGAGTATAAAAACTAAACACCGCAAGAAAATTATTCAGTCATGGAAAATATAGACACCTTAAAAACAAAGTGTTGTTGAAGAACATTGAAAAGTAAAACACCACAAATGAAAAACTAATTTGTAAACATATTAATAGCGAATAAAAATTATAATTTAAAAACTCTATTTTTGCTAATAGCATTGTTAATGGGCTTCTGATTGGGCATGGGCGCTCGTGGTCGGCCTACTCCACTTACGCTTCCGCTCAAACAATACGTAACCAATTACTAAATCAAAGAACATTTCCTGGAGCTGCTTTATTAATATCGGGCATGTCGATTATTCAGAATTGTCATTGAATAAAATAAAAATAAATATCAGTTGAAGTTTGTTTTAAATCTTGGCTTCACCTACTATCTTAAAAAATGTTATTTGCGGAGAGTCTAAACATTTGATTCATGTCGATTGAAGTCCTCTCTTGCTTTATTCATTATTTTTACAAATTCTGCTTAAGTTTTCTTTCTCGTTTTTAGTTGATCATTGGAAGAGTTTATGTTTACATAATTTTAAAGCATTCGAATTTAAATTATTTATTGGTCAGAGTATTTCGAAATCACTTCTGTGCTGGCGGGTTTCTGACAAGACTTGGGCCAGTTTATTGCATATTCACTGGCATAATTTTGAGAGGCACGCGACTCGCATGGAAATAGCTACTTAAATGAGAAGTCCCCGACAACGTGGTGGGACGTGGAAAGTGACATATTAAACCGCAAATGCGTAATCCATAAGCGGTCTCTTAATATTAAAACATAGATACAAGCCCTTTTTTCCGATTTTGAATGTAAAAATTTGGAAAAATTCGGGAAACCAGCAGGTCGCGGAAAGCCGATATAAGAAGTTGTTTGGAAACTTGACTGCAATTCATTCATTCAATTCATTCATTCAATTATTTTGCAAAATCGAGCAATTAGTGGATATAGTGTTGGTACTTTATTGGGATCCATATGACGCATATGGAAAAGTAAATTAAGCTTTTAGCCGATCCGAGCTTTCTCAGTCTGCCTTTGAACGTCGCGCGGATAGGAATTACATTTTGGCCAGCGGATCGGTTCTCTCCAGTTCAACGACATGCTGGCCTGCATAATCCTTATCTGTTGGCTGCTGTTGCTTTGGTTTTACTTCCTGTGGAGTCGCCGAAGGTACTACAGAGCCGCCTGGCATTTGAAGGGACCCGTTGGATGGCCATTTATTGGCATGGGATTACAGATGATGAATCCTTCGAGTAAGCGCTAGGAGTATTATCACTTGGCCAGCTGTTGACTGAACTCCTTGCAGCCTTTCTGCAATACATGGACGGTTTGTCGCGCAAGTTCAAGGCCCCGTTTATATCCTGGATGGGAATCGACTGCTTTCTGTACGTCAACGATCCAAGCACCGTAGAGCAAATCTTTAATTCGTCGCACTGCACCAATAAAGGCGACTTATACCGATTCATTAGCTCGGCCATAGGTGACGGCCTATTCACGTCCAGTTCGCCTCGTTGGCACAAGCACCGTCGCCTCATTAATCCCGCCTTCGGTCGCCAGATTCTTAGCAACTTCCTGCCCATCTTTAATGCCGAGGCGGAGGTACTGCTGCAAAAGCTGGACCTGGAGGGTGTGCAGCATGGCAAGAGCCTGGAGATCTATCAAATTCTCAAGAAAATCGTTTTGGAAGCGGCTTGCCGTGAGTTCGTAATTGGATTCTTGATTTTTTAACTGCTTAACACTTGCAGAGACCACCATGGGCAGGAAGATGAATTTTCAGCACGATGGCTCTATTGCTATTTTCGAAGCTTATAACGGGTAAGTAAAGGTTTTGCAAAATTGCACTTTTCATATACAGTGAACAGGATAACGCCTGTAATGTAAAGTTCTTAAGTTACATTTACTAAATAATAAAACGTATCCTAATTTTTAAAGTTTACTGCCTTAAGAAATTGTTGTTCTCTGAATTTGAAAACTTTTCAGTTAATTGTGTTATTTTATTTATTGTATTAGAGGCTGTGAATGTCCGATTAGCCGATTTTTGCCGCCATTAATTAATGTAACGCTTGTTTCTCAGCTGTCTTTGGTTAGCTGACCAAAACCGACTATTATGTGGGTTTAATCCTCGATCTTGGATTAAAGTCCTATTATTTAATACGGAATAATATTAACAAAATATTATAATGAACTTCGGTTTACTGATTGACATTATTTTAAAGCCTGACTGAAGTGTGTGTTAAACGTATGCTATCGCCATGGCTCTATCCGGGACTCATCTATCGACAGTCCTGGCTCTTTCGTCAGCAGCAAAAAGTGGTTGCTATACTTTTTGGATTTATAGAACAGGTGCGATTTTTATTCTGGGTATCGTACCAATACTGGCTAATCTTCTGCTGTCTTAGCTTCTGGAGCCGATTGTCTCCGTGGTGTCCTCTGATGCCAACGTACAACAGCAGCATTCAGAGACGAGGGGCAAGTCCAAGGCGATATTCATCGAGCAGGTGCGGGAGCATGTGGAACGTGGGCAGTTGAGTTGGCAGGACGTGAGAGATGAAGCCAATGTGACAATAGCAGCGGTAAGTGACCATGGAATTTTCAGCACTCTATAGATAAGTGAAAATAAAAATTGCTACAGTTTCAGTTTTGGAATAATCTCCAGGTATAGCTTACTGTTAATTTACCTATGTATGTACTTTTAGACTTTCGAGACCACTTCGACAGCACTATATTTTACGATTCTCTGTTTGGCCATGCACCCGTGCTACCAGGAGAAGCTACACGAGGAGTTGGCCAGGGAACTGCCGCCCACTGGCGACATTTCCCTGGAGCAGCTGCAACGACTGGACTACACGGAAATGGTAATCAACGAGGCCATGCGGCTGTTTGCTCCAGTGCCGATGGTCCTGCGATCTGCGGAAAAGGATTTGCATTTGCGGCGGGACGACGGCGAGTTTCTGATCCCTCAAGGTACTCAGATCGGGATTGATATCTTCAATATGCAGCGCGATGAGCGGGTGTGGGGTCCTCTAGCCCGAACCTATAATCCAGAGGCGCATTTCGGAACGGACGCGGCACAGAGGCACGCCTTTGCATTTGTCCCATTCACCAAGGGATTGCGCATGTGCATTGGCTACCGATATGCCCAGATCCTGATGAAACTGCTCGTGGCCAGGATATTTTACAGCTATCGCATCAGCACAGCGGCACGGTTGGAGGAGCTTCTAGTGAAGGGCAATATCTCCCTTAAGCTCCAGGATTATCCCCTATGTCAGGTGAACCGAAGATATTTACGAGCTGAAGGGGCGCCCAACTTGTTGCTGTAATTTTTCAATTAAAAGTGCCATTTTTGTTGCATTTTCCGTACGTTGGAAATTGAGTTTTCTTTACTTTTGCTTTTGGCCCCTTTAACGAACCGCTTTGGCTGGTGCAAATTGCCAGCTTGCAAATAGCTATAATGGATTTTAGCTTGCACTTGTTCTTCCCATCCCCTAACTTAATTAATTAAATTCCTTGAACACTTTATTTTGTTGGAAAACTAGGTGAGTGTGTGTGTATTGAAAGGAATAATTTGTGAAATCTTATAATGGAGAAATAGCAGATTTATCCCAACATCGCTTGTATTGCTTTCAATCCATTATAGCCTAGGAATATTTGCTTTATATATTTTATATGTATATATATATTTAAATGTCCAAATATATATTATATTATGTACATATGTACTATGTATATTTAACATTTCTTTCTTCATACCACTTCCCTCGCTCCCGAACGAAACTCAGACCTGACGCCGAAGCCCCAACACCTTCGATAGCTCAGTTGGTAGAGCGGTGGACTGTAGAAAGAGAATTCATAATAGAAATCCATAGGTCGCTGGTTCAAATCCGGCTCGAAGGATTTTTTTAGAAACAACCACATAAATTATTTAAAATTTTTTTGTTTCTTTAAAATTAAAGGTGTTTTTTTCTGCATTGCAAGGTTGCAAGGTATCAATCATTTGATGAAAAGGCAAATTCAATTCTTATCAATATTTCCTGAAAGTCAATGCTCGAATAGGTATGAATAGGAATAGGTAAAAAACACAAAATCACATTGTCTTTGAAAGATTGTTAAAATACCTAATTATTTGACCGATATCGTTTGTACAAATACGCGATGAGAGTGAGTCTCTTGCAAAAGCTAAAAATAGATACCACCGTACGCTCTCTTCTCTTTCCCTCTCTCTCTCTTGGGACCCAGACCGACAATGGCAAGCGCTCCGTCAGACCTTCGATAGCTCAGTTGGTAGAGCGGTGGACTGTAGTTGGAAAAACGAGCAATAGAAATCCATAGGTCGCTGGTTCAAATCCGGCTCGAAGGATATTTTGTATTTTTTTTTCTTTTTAATGTATGTATAAGAAAATAATTTTTTTTTATCAATATATTTATAAAAAATCAATTCAATTAAAGTGTATATTTTCGTATCTAAATGAAAATTGGGTTATCATAAAGCAAAGTACATATTAATTTTGTACCATTTTTAAATATATTAATTAATTTCTTTCCATTTAAATGTAAGAATATTTTACCATTTTTAAAATATAATAATGAATTCCTTTTAACTTTTCTGTGAATGATAAGATGATGCCAAGTCAAATGTAAATACAGACCTCAGGTCAACTATATTTATGGTCGTATTAAATAACTTAATCATTGACTTGCTGCAAATACAATTTATCAACACTTTGCCGAGGTAATAATTCTATTTTCCACCCACCCATCCCAGCCTTTGGTCCTTTCCCTCAGCTCCGGACGCCTGTCAAACGAATAGATTGCTGTCTGGGCGACCAGCCTCCAGCTACCATTTCACTTCAAGCTCCGCTGCCTGCAACGAAATATGCATAATTCAATAGCAGAAGCTGCGTCCTTGCCGACGTGAATCCTCTGAAAAAGGGAGGGACGAAGCTGAAAAGTATGCAATAAGCGATTGCGACTCGTTAACGTTTTAAAATACAACAAGCCGAGGCGAGGGTGGCAGTTATACATACACACAGCTGTAGAGAGATTAATAGTAATAATAATAACAGTAAAATACGGATAAGATTATTTCAAGCTAAAATTAAAGTTTCTGTATGGCATTACCTAATTTTTTATATTTGCATTTGATTTGGCATCATCTTATCGATCAGAGCATTCTTTTTAGAAGTCTTAGGAATATATGCTCTCTGAATTTCATGAAACTTTGTATACCGGCTATCATGTTTAATAATTATATGACAATTATTAAAGTAGTATTATTATTATTATCAAAGTATTTCCCAAATTCGACAATAGGATATTAAAATTTGTATTATAATCAAACAGTATTACATTTCTTTAGAAAATGTATGCTAAATTAAATTGTATTAAAACAAAGATGAAATATTCTACAAATTTATATTCACTATCAACCTAAACTCAGCTGTGTGAATTTTCTTTTCGGAAGCACTCGCGTTGCGGAGGGTTGTGTAATCACAACATTAATCTAATACGCGTGTTTAGTGCGGCCTGGTGGGCATCCAACTTAATAATAGCTTTCCCAGCGCCTTGCAGTAAGTAATTAAATCATTTACAACAAATCAAACTGACGTTGAGCAGGCGAAGTACCGAGCAGCTTTGAGCTTCGAGCTTCTCCTTAAGCAAATAGTCGCCAGTGCCCTTGGTCTGGCTTATTATTAATGAGAAAAACTTTTGCAGATTTTCAATTAGTTATGCGTCCCCTCTGGCAAATTTCCCCCTCTTCATCCACCATCTACCGACCGTTTTCCGCCATCCGCCATCCGACGTCAGTCTTGGAGAATAATCAAGGCAAACGCTGGCTCATAATAAAATATTTAGTTGGATTTCCTTGGCCAGGCGCCTTAATTGACTCGCCACCAGTTATTAGTATAACAAGCCAGGACGTTGGCTTTATTTAACTCGGATTCGGATATGGATTCGGCTGATTACTGTGCTGCTAGGGCAAGTCCCTTGGGCGGCCTTGGACTTGGGCAAATCCAACCCGACAGACTGCATAATGTGATTAATTGAATGTAAGGGCAGGCCAAGACCCGCCACAGCTTGGGTCTGCTCCCCACATCACCTGCTCACCGGCTACCCACTGAGTCACCTGTTGGCTGCTCGTGGTTGCAGTCAAGGTCACCGTTTTCCGCGTCAACTGACTCCTTCAATCGCAGACCGATGGCTTTTGTTCGCCTGCATGCCAAATCCGATTTTAATGAGCGCACATTTCGAATCCTAATTGGATGCCACCTCAACAAGGATTATAAATCGTGCTTCCACTTCAGTTGGATTAGCCATATTGCAGCATTAGAGGGATAGATTTTAGTTCGTAGTTCTTTTCCCTATTTGGTTATTTCAAGACTTAAATGTCCCGAGTTAAACTGCCTTGAATAAGGGTTTCTTCTGTTTAATCCTTAGAGAGCAAAGCCAATCCATAGCCATTAATTTGAGGTCGCACCTCGACACGTCCAACCTCTAACCGAAGTTTCCCGGAGTCTCGGAGTCTCGGCCCCCTGAACCACAAATCAGGTAAAACACTTGCACGAGCCTTGACAATGCAGCGACTTGTGGTGGGTGTGTGTGTGTGTTTGGACAGGTTTTTGTTTGTCTTAATTACAGTATAACATTTCTGAAGGCACCCGCAGGAACATGAAGGCTGCTGGGCCAATAAACAAAACCCAACTCTAAGCCGGGACTGGGCGTCGGGGACTCCCCCGGAAAACCGCATTAACAAGCAGCTGCTGATGCTGCTGCAGATCCTAGCTGTAATTAAGTTTACTCCCGTTTTACGAGACACGCGCAAATCCCGGCCACATTTACTGGGACAACAAACCACAGGGCCAGGCAACTGAGACGGGGCCTCATCAATGTGTTAATGCTAATTGTTATTGTAGTTCGGGAAAGGGGCGTGCTAAAGCCGAAAGTGCCTCCTTCGCTTACCTCAAATTGAATTAGCCTCATATGTGGCCTGTCAGTTGAGACAGTTAGCAACTTCGCAACTCAATTTGGCAGGACGGAAAGTTTAGTTTGCAGTTGCCCAAATAAAAAAGGAGCCGCATGCCGTCGGGCAGCTTACTCTACTTGCGACACTTGGATCGGGCGGGAAGGTGGAAGAGCGGCCCAACTATTTGTGGGGGCCAAACGAACGACGCCAAACAAAATCACAGCCAAAAATATTTAACAAAATTGCATTAGAAACTTTTCTGCCAGCAGCGCAAAATTGCCAAACAAAACGTTCCGACAAAGTGGAGCAAATTCTAGCCTTCGAGGGATGTCAGCCATTCGAGCTGGGGAGAAGTGCTACGACACTTTGAGCACATCATATCAGTTCCTAACCTAACTTAAAGTTTAAAGAATCCAAAGTATTCTCGCCCTCCTCCCGGAGACAAACCAATTGCGGCTTAACCCTCTGACAACAGAGTTTGAGTAAACTCTATAATATATATTTGGTACTTTAAGGTAATCGTTTAAATCGGTTTATTTATCAAATATTATAATGAGTTTTATAATTTTTAGATGTATATTTAAGATGTTTTTGACTTGTAAGCAACAGAAAAATAGTCAAAATCAAAATTAAGGTATATCTGCTTTAGACTAAGTAGCCTTGATCAGAATTCGATTGCTTTCCGACCTCATAATTATTACAAATTTAGAAATGATTAAATATTATATTATATTCAGTAGTAACTTCACAGTTTTTGTTCCTAATTTTTAAATACTTTTAAGGGGTTAACGGTTTCGTCCTGTAAGTTTTTGCTTGTTGTTTGACAAATTGTTTTTTTGCAGCGGCCGAAGGAAATAAAGGGCAATACTCGAGTGGAGTAAGTGGATCGACTGGTGGGTGGAAGAAAAACAGACGTAGGACCTGCCCATCAATGTGTAATGAATTTGGGCGGGGATTCGAAGCGAGAGCAAAGTTTAAAGCGCGAACAAGAGGACAAAAACAATGACGGGCGTTGCCAGGAGCCAGAGCAGTTCCGATCTCTGTTCCTGGCTCCCCTTTCCCATTTCACATTTCACATTTTCATTTCATTGTGAGACACACTTTGTATACCTCTTACTATGGCTTTACAATATCACCCAGATATCACCCTATTAATGGATGGTGATAAAGGTCTAAAATTTACGTAATAAATGTGCTTAAAATCCGCATATTATGACTTTTACAAAAGCTAAGTTCTATAGTTATCATAGTAACAATTGGTTCTCTCTATCTCGCCTTGGAAAAGTATATAATATCCTGTATATTCCCAAAGCAATATACCCCAACAACGTATGCCAGGCGTCGGCTACCAACCGAATGCCTCTTTCTTGTTCACTGTCAGTTGGGAAACTTTTTGCCGCTCGCTGTTTACCGTCGTCCTGCGGCTGCAGTGGCGCATAAATTAGCAAACATGGGGCGTGCGGAACTTTGGCAGGGGTGGCTTGATACCACCTTCCCTTCCATGCCCTTGCCCACTTAACCCACCGAATGGGCAACTGATTGACTCGACTCTTCCTCTCCCGGTGCACCGCTGGACCCGCTTTGATGGCTGCTGCAAATTAGCGATGTTCATGTGGTCCACTCTGGGGCTGCTGCCCCTGCCATCTCCCATTTGGAATTGGAGCCTTTGGGCAGTACCGAAAAATTGGCCAGCGCAATTAATTAAAAACTTTTCAGCAAAATGCAATGGGACGGCGCTTGTGTGGCTTTAGGTTCGCTAGGATTCACACGAAACGGTTTGGCGATAGCCGGGAAAAGCTCTAAAAATATTATTCCAGGTGCCGGGAATTTATTTTATTTTTCCACCTCTCACTGCAAAGCTTAATTAAAAACTGTGCACTCGCCAGGTGCTGCCAAAGAAAAATGCATATGAGTTCTTCTTTTGTTATTTTTATTTCATCGCCGGATTACCGGAATATATATTTAATGAATGGCTATCAAATTGCGTGAGTGGCAAAAAGTGGATATATATAGAGGGAATATATAGAGGGAATTTTTGGTTGCAGAACTATTTCAATCAATTTTTGACAAACACCAATAAACGAGAAATGAATTTATAATTCTCTACGATTTATTTTTACTTCACTGACTATTTATTTATAGATTTTTTAAGGTTAAAATAAATGTGAACGAATTAAAGGAAAAATGGGAACATAAACGTCATCAGTTCTTTGAGAGTTTCGTAATATGTACAGTGTTTCCTATATACATACACATACATTAGTATAATTAAACTTTTTTATTTAAACTCGATTCTTTTCAGCATTTCAGGGATTCCTCTTTTTCATTAAGCATACGCCACGTGGGACAATAATTAAAGCGGCAATATAGACCAACAAATGCTGTATATTAAATAAATTTCTACGTCTATAAGTGAAATTTTATCCTCTTCGCTGTCTGCCTGCTTACCGATTTCTCCCTGCTCTGGGCTGTAATTTTCATAAAAATTATGCAGATTAAATGTGGCAGCCAAGTTTGTTTAGCCAGGCAAGTGACATTAAACTCGCATAAGGCGCATCAGCAGAGACAACAAAGATGTCTAAATAATAAAGGCAACCTGAGCTGTTTTGGGACGGCGCACAAGTTGATTGAATAAATCACAGCAGGTAAATTTCACTTGAAACAACTCTCGACATGCGTGAGAACGGGCTGGCAGACTGAAGACTGGCATTCAGAGCCGCAAAACTTTAACAGACACAGGAAAAAATGACGACAAAGTTCTGAATAAATATGTATTACTTTTATGTTGGTAAAGAATTACAGAAACTCTGGCTATGTTTTGGAAACACGAAAAATAATAAGACATCTGAAACCCAAACTATTAACTTTGAACTGTTTTGTGTAAACAGTGTAAAATTGCAGGGTATTGGAAATCGATATTTCTCTCAATTCAGCTCCTTTGGGATAAAACTTTCTTAATTCAAGAAGTTTGCTTGCGGTTTTCTCAGTGCACGTCCATACGTAATGAAACCGACTGACACGAAAAATGTATTGCCCAGGAGCAGGTTCTCCTGCGGAGAAGGAGGCGGTGGTGGTGGACGAGTGCGCTGTAAAGTTGTGCCATTTACAGCCCGGCAACAATTTGGCCAAGTAGCTGCCAAGCACCAGAGATAACTCAGACATAAGGCCGCGGGAGCTGGAAGTTGGAAGCTGGGAATTTCATGGCCCATTATGCCAACAGTGTGTAACAATTTCGGGAAATAAAAGGAAGCCCACAGGGAATCGAATTAGTTTGCATTTTTATTTGATGTTCGGACAGCAGAAGCACACATTTTCGCGCTGACGACTCGCCGGCAACCTCGGCTGCCCTTTAAATATTTTGTACAATTAATTGCATGTCGCTGGGGGCTAATTAAACGGCTCCAAGCCAGAACTAATTTACATGATCGCGAGACGCGACACGCAAACATATGGCGGCTGCCCTGGAATTCCGTATGGAGAATTTTCCCACCTGCAAGGTGTGCGAAGTTCACTCGGCAATTAGCATTTTCTATGACCAATTTCAACGGTGTCGAATGCCACATCACTCTCGGGGGTCTGTGGTTTCCCCTTTGTGGATCCCCACATTCACATTCAATAAATGCAAAATGCGAGGCAATTACCACTGAGGATATTTCTGTCTCTAATTGCTCATGTACATTGGTCGAAGGTCAACGTTGACGTACAAGCCGCCCATTTGCCCTGTCCTTGCTGAGAAATCGCACAATGACAGCCACCTGAAAAGGTGGCAGGAAGTAACAATGGGTTTAATATGTGGTCGTGGGTGCGAATTGTAATCCCTAAAGAACATTTACAAAATGGTTTAATTAATAAATCTTGGGTAACACGTTCCCAGAATGCTATTTAATAATTAGGTTGTTATTTAATTTAAAGGACAGGAGAACATGGCTAACTCTCACTGTCTATGAATACTCTAACGTAATTTATAAAAATGAAACCTAACATTGTGGAAAGCAAACAAAACAAGAAAGGGAGCTTCGGCTTATCGAAGTTTATATACCCTTGCAGATTACAATTGAGCTATTAAATTAAAATCGAAATTCTAATATAACATTGAATGACAGAATCTCAAATTTGATGAAAATATGTTGAGAAACAACCGTGTTATAATTTTTTCTATTATTTCCCTGATGTTCCTATGGCAGCAATAGGATATAGTCGTCAGATTTTTATGAAATTTAATTCAAAATTCTGGAATAATATTAAGTGACCAAATCTCAAGTTTGATGAAAATATGTTGAGAAACAGCGAAGTTATAATTTTTTGTCGAAAATTTTGCCGATCGTTCCTACTCTTTCCGATTTTTCCTATGGCAGCTATAAGATATAGTCGTCCGATTTTCATGAAATTTAATACGAAATTCTGAAACAATAATAAATGGCCAAATATGAACTATAAGATATAGTCGTCCGATTTTCATGAAATTTAATACGAAATTCTGAAACAATAATAAATGGCCAAATATCAAGTTTGATTAAATGTTGAAAACTGACAAAGTTATAATATTTGTTCAACAATTTTTCCGATCGTTCCTATGGCAGCTATATGATATAGTCGTTCGATCCAGCCCGTTCCGACTTATGTAGAAGTGAGAGCATACATTAGACTACCTTGAAAGTTTCATTCATAGCTTCAAAACTGAGAGACTAGTTTGCGTATAATCGGGCAGACGGACGGACAGACGTTCATGGCTAGATCGACTCGGCTGTTGATCCTGATCAAGAATATATATACTTTATATATATGCCGTTAATTCAATATTTATGTCGGATGCACAACAATCTTAACACACAATTACTCAATTGTTTATCGATGTCGCCTGAAGATGTTCATAAAGACTAACCCTTGAGCTCCGTTTATAGCGGAAATAAAGATAGTTTTTGTATGTTTGGAATACATCGTTATCGCTCTGCATTTGGTTGAAAAGAACTTATATCTGAGGAGTATGCTTGAAATTATTGCGTTAACCTTTTTTGATTTCTTTTACGGCCTTGAGCCGATTGTAGACCTTAATGCAAGTGTGAGTACATTTCGTGTAAAACTTGAGCTCTGTATTTCCAAATATTTGCCAACTTCGCCGAGCGTTCTTTCAGAGGCAATTTGGAAAGTCAATTAGGCATTTAGACAGTTAATTAGGAACACGCCCAACCAGACACCTTACCTGAAAAAGGGGAAGACTTTTAAAAACTCATTAATGCATAAATTTAGGGCCACTTAAATAGCACTGCCCAATGGCGGAGCAGTCCATAAGCAGTTCGAGTCCGGATTAGAGTCCCGGAGCCCAGTCAATGGCCAGTCTTCAGTTCCACGGCAACGTCGATGCGGACATTAGATACGATGTCTCCTTGGATCCGGCTCGGGACTCAAACCTATTCCGTCTGCTGACGAGCCTGCAGCTGGCCATGGGTATGGTGCCGTCGCCCAGACTGCCCAAGTGGTGGCCACACTGGCTGCGATCCGGCGGAAGACTGTTGGCCTTGGCCTATTGCTCGATGGTGATATTCACATCGCTGCACCTGGGCGTGCTCTTCACCAAAACGACGCTGGACGTCCTGCCGACGGGGGAGCTGCAAGGCATAACGGACGCCTTGACCATGACAATCATCTACTTCTTCACCGGCTATGGCACCATCTACTGGTGCATCCGGTCGAAGCGCCTGCTGGCCTACATGGAGCACATCAATCGGGAGTACCGGCACCATTCACTGGCCGGCGTTACCTTCGTGAGCAGCCATGCCGCCTTCCGGAAGTCCAGAACCTTTACAACCGTGTGGATTATGGCCTGCCTGCTGGGCGTCATCTCCTGGGGTGTCTCGCCTCTAATTCTGGGCATTCGGACTCTGCCTCTCCTCTGCTGGTATCCCTTCGACGCCATGGCTCCCGTCACCTACACGGCGGTGTATGCGACCCAGCTCTTTGGCCAGATTCTGGTGGGCGTCACTTTCGGCTTTGGGGGATCGCTGTTCGTGACTCTGAGCCTGCTGCTCCTCGGTCAGTTCGATGTGCTCTACTGCAGCCTGAAGAATCTAGATGCCCATGCCAGGCTACTGTCCGGAGAGTCCCTCAAGGATCTCAGGTAAGAGGCTAGTTGTGGATTTAGGTGAAATGTTGTGTCTCAGCCATACTTTAGTTTGCTGCAAAAAGAGCTGTTGCTGGAGGACTCTACCCGAGAGCTTAACCAATATGCCGTTCTGAAGGAGCACCCAACTGATTTGCCGAGACTTTGTGCGGGACGTCTCGGTCCGGGTCAAAGTAATGCATTCCACAGTGCCTTGGTGGAGTGTGTGCGCCTGCACCGGTTCATCCTCCACTGCTCCATGGAGCTGGAGGACCTGTTCAGCCCGTACTGCCTGGTCAAGTCCCTCCAGATCACCTTTCAGCTGTGCTTGCTGGTCTTCGTGGGCGTATCAGGGACGCGCGAGGTGCTACGTATCGTGAACCAGCTGCAATATCTGGGGCTGACCCTCTTCGAGCTGCTGATGTTCACCTACTGCGGCGAGCTGCTGAGCCGGCACAGCGTCCGGTCCGGGGACGCCTTCTGGAGGGGCAGCTGGTGGAAGCACGCCCACCACATCCGCCAGGACATCCTTATCTTTCTGGTCAACAGTCGTCGCGCCGTCTATGTGACTGCAGGAAAGTTTTATGTGATGGACGTGAATCGTCTGAGATCGGTAAGAAGCTGGAATTACATCAAATATAAGGGAAATTAAAATATATTTAAATTTCAATCTCTACAGGTGATTACACAGGCCTTCAGCTTCTTGACTTTGCTGCAAAAACTGGCGGCAAAGAAGACCGACACGGATCTTTAAGGCGGAACCGCATTCTTTCACATTGTTTGTTCGTTGTTGCGTTGGTATTTATTCTGCACATTAAAAACAAGTCGAGTAAAATGCAAATAATATTTGCGTTTCCGCGTCTTACTGTTTGCTTAACATTTAACAATTTGCAGCCTGTCCCCACTCACCCGCCAGGCGAAAAGGCGGCTCTAAGTCCCATGTCTCTTTTGCCTTTGGCGTGTCACTGATAAACAGCCCTTTTTCAAAGAAAAGGGGGGAGGTTTTTGTCTCAAATATGTTGGTAGGCACCCAACAACACTCAACAGGCACCCAATGGATGCTCTACACCCTAACTGCTTTCTGTACTTTGAACTACAACCCTTGAAATAATCGGGAAGTAGTAAATAGGCAAATCCTCTTGCTTATATTTTACGCTTTAAAAAGGCTTTAATATGTGAATGACATCCTGCAGTAAATACCAAATTAATTTGGTTATTTGAATTACTCATTTCGTTTAATCAAATATTCAAAATGTCCAGCTTTAATGACAGCAAAAGAATCCGCATAAATTGTTGGTCCAAAAAGGTTTCCTTTGACGGAATCGTGGATTAAGCTAATGTACTCACTCAAAAATGGAATCGCTGCGATGTCTGCGCGTATCTGTTGAGCAAAGTTCTCAGATTGTGGAAGAAGCCTAAAAGTCGCCTTTAATTTTGCGATTGCACGTTGTACACACGAACTTATGGCAAAGTTTTCAACTCATTTGCGCTTTGCATTTCTCATTGTGTCACAGACACAAATACCTACACCCCGAGCCACTCGCGGCCACATGAGGGGAAAAGTTTTCCTTCTTGCCTGGGTGACTTGCCATAACTTTGGATCTGGGATCTGGCTCGGACGGGGTGGGTGCCAAGGGATAGGACTACCCATTTCCCCATTGCAACGTGTGTATTTATAGGGACTCATTTGTTTTATTTTTTGCCGCCTACTTTGGGCGCTGGGTGATTACCTTTTTGTTCCTTTGTATTGTTGTGCTTTTTGTGCTTTCGCTCGACTCGGTTTCGTTGCGGAAATGCCTTTCACTTTTTCCACTTCCTTTCCTACGCTAACTACCTTTATGCGTGTCTGCCGGAGCCAGCAGGATATTTATATTACATCATATTTGATAAGCGCAGTGCTCAGTTGAGCTTTGCCCCTGTCGACAAATGTCCTGGCCATATTTCTCCAGCAGATTCCAGTTGCTGGCATGGCAACCGACCTCCAGCTTTGCAGAACCTTGCCAGGCAAGTGCTTCCGGGGCACATCGCTGGCCAAAGTGGACAGCTATCATGGGATTAGCATTTGAATTGCGAAAATAATGCATTCAATGGCCACTGCATTTGCAAAGAACCGCAAACGGAGACTTAAGCCAGAACAATGATCGGATTAATCAAGCCATCCAAAGCTATTGCAAATATTTGCCCAAGTCCTAAGAAGGAGCAGAGCTTACCACAGAGAAACGATTAAATTATTCATTTATTGAAGCAGAGGTGCCTTTGATTGCAATTGAAAACTTTCTTTTGTATCAATTTTTGTAAGTTCTTATAGAGTACAAGAGAATTAAAGTTTACTTCCAGCCGAGAAAGTATGTAAGCGGCGGAATAATTATATCCAACAATATAGGCCATAGAATTTACATATGAGATATACCATAGAACCATTAAATTAAGAGCCTACGGCTACCATATTTTGAGACAATAATAATCAATCTGCGGCATCCAGATCAAGCTTAATTTAAAACTTAGGCGTGCTTTTCCGCGTCCACAAATTATAAACAAGATGGACATACAGTCGGGTGTCCCGACAGTAGAATACCCTGTACCCTGGACCGCTCCCCGTGAATTGAATTCGAGACAGGCAAAGAATGTGACCATTGCAAGTGTATTGGTGCATGTGTTATTTGGAGCCCTCTTGTATACATAATGTGTATAAAGTAAAAAGCCTATATCTCCGCTATTTATGGCACGATCGTAATGAAATTTAGACAATCTGTGTATTTTGATAAAATACATTAAGGTTGTGAATATAGTTTACCTAACTTTATAAATTTAGGAGATATACGTTTTTTTCAAATAGGTCCCCAAAAAAGGGGAGCAGCAAAAATTTAAAACAAACTTGATCTGCGTGCAGATATAAGAAGTCTAAGTCCCAAGTTTGGTGTATCTAGCTCTTATAGTGTCCGAGATCTAGGCGTTCATACAGACAGACGGACAGACGGACAGACGGACGGACGGACGGACAGACGGACATGGCTATATCGACTCCTTAAGTGGTCCTGACCAATATTTAGGTAACTTTTGGGGGTCTGCCACGCCTCCTTCTGCCTGTTACAGAATATCGCACAAAATTATAATACCTTTGTACCTTTGGTACATGGTATAATAAGTTACTAAAATTACATATATATTTGAAAAAATGAGTGTTGCCCAACATTTTTCCAGTAACATGTGCTTTTATTTGTTAAAATGTTTTTTGTTTTTTTTTATTACCATAAATTCTTCTATTATCTATGCAAAACCGTGACGAGATATTCTTTAGATATTGAGCATTTATAATAAAGAAAGAGAATTGCCTTAAAGTATTTTTGAAACATTTTTTGGAGTTGAAATATGTTTAAATTTCCGAGGTATCGGGGCTTGAAGTGCGGACATCGCATGAACTTGGAAGTTTTGCAAACATAATTTTGGTAAAAAATTGAATGTACTCCCACCGAGTTTTATTAATATTCGACAACTACTTGCAAGCGTATAAAAATGATCATGTCGAAATATTTATTTTTCATATTGATTCGTTTAATTTCCTTGTAAGTCCAGAGAATATATTTCTATTATAAAACTAATTCAATTTTCAATCCGACCTTCAACTGAGTGAATTCAAGTTGAGCGAACGAATAAAAGCGAAATTTCCTCCCAGTTCCATTGAGCGTGTCCAGTTGCTGTTGCCGTTCTCGTTCCCATTCCCATTCCCGTGCCCTTCGTGTCCTGTCAGCGTCCTGGCAGTGGGCCAATGAAAACTGTGTAGAGCGCCCGCATAGCAATGACAGGATCTAGCCGCAGGCATAGCTGTCAATATCCCTTCAAATACTCCTACCGCCCAGCGGCGGCCAACTTTGAAGTAGTCTTCTGAAATTAAATTAACACAAAGGCATGCCGTGTCAACTTTTTCAGCAGTCAGCCGGCGGTATTTTAATTGAAAGCAATCAATATGGGGCCCCGGCAGCGGCCTGTCACCTCACATTGCCCAAAAGAAGAAAATACTATAAGGGGAGCTGTCGAGCTTTGAAGGAATTTATGATGGTTGAATATCGCTACACTGATTTGCCATTTGAATTCCTGCATTATTTCGCCTACAATTAAAAAAAAAACTTTAAATAAAATGTTTATATCAAAAATAAATACGTAATTGGTAAAAGGTTTTCAATGAGGTCTTGTCGGAAATATTCCTAAGAAAAGGCTTGGATATTGAATAGAAAATAGAGCTGGCTAGACAAGCCGTTCTTCCCCACATCAGAGGATTTTTTACAGCTACAGAGGCATTATAAATTCCATTCTGTCATCCGAGATGTGATCAAATAAACCCAGATTCAATTCACACTCCTGAAAGGGCAGACACCTGTCGAAATGATGTTTCGCCATCCACTCGGTAGGCGGTAATCTAATCAGGACACTCCGCCCCCAGCTGGGCTGGTGTCAAAGAGCCCGGCCATTGTTGGGTAATTTCATTATTACTCCGTATTACATTTGCATGCTGCTGCCTTCATCTAGGCGAGTAATGGAATGTGCTTCTGAATTTCAAACATAATTGCCTTCGGATTGTGCAACATGTCGCATACGCAATGTGGGTCCCCAAACAAAAAGGTAAATATGGTTTTGTGCGTGTTCGTACATTTTCCCATGCATACACATACACGGATGTGTGCCTGCGTGTGGACTTTGGCTTTGTCGGGCTGTCACATAAATTGCATGCGATTCAGTCAACGGGCTTCGGCCTGCGGCCTGGACAAAGGACCGCCTCATGATATGTTCACAGAGGCAAAGCAAAGCCGCATATAATTTGCCATTAGCAAAGCCACCTGGGTGGTGAGTGGAAATCCTTGTTAATGGCTTCTTCGTTACCAGCTCGCCTCGGCTTGTCAGGCGCATTCAAATGCAAGCATTCAATTAGTCGCCGGCAGCGTTTCTCCTCTCGTGTTGGGTATACGAAGTGATTGAATATACATTAAGAGACCTTAAAATGATCAGAAATGTCACTTTTCATTAACGGATTTCCTTTAAAGGTACCCGAGAGAGCTTCGTATAATTTTATTTTATTTTACAATAAAGAAAAATTGCAGGGAGGACATTAAATACTGATCTACTTCGATGAGGGACTGTCCAAATAATACTTTTTATACCATGTACCAAGAGTACAAAAGTATTATAATTTTGTGCGATATTCTGTAACAGCCAGAAGGAGGCGTGGCAGACCCCCAAAAGTTACCTAAATATTGGTCAGGACCACTTAAGGAGTCGATATAGCCATGTCCGTCTGTCCGTCTGTCCGTCCGTCCGTCCGTCTGTCCGTCTGTCCGTCTGTCTGTATGAACGCCTAGATCTCGGAGACTATAAGAGCTAGAGACACCAAACTTAGGACTTAGACTTCTTATATCTGCACGCAGATCAAGTTTGTTTTAAATTTTTTCTGATCCCCTTTTTTGGGGAGCTATTTGAAAAAAACGTATATCTCCTAAATTTATAAAGTTAGGTAAACTATATTCACAACCTTGATGTATTTTATCAAAATACACAGATTGTCTAAATTTCATTACGATCGTACAATAAATATCGGAGATATAGTCTTTTTACTTTATACTTATTATGTATACAAGAGGCAGCCAAGGCAAAGGGCTCCAAATAACACATGCACCAATACACTTGCAATGGTCACATTCTTTGCCTGCATTCATACAGCGAAACAAAGTCAGAGCTATTTCTAGAACGTTCGTTAGAGTAATTGTAAGTTGTCTCGAATTCAATTCACGGGGAGCGGTCCAGGGTACAGGGTATTCTACTGTCGGGACAC
>VNJQ01003696.1:0-40624 GCA_008042515.1 Drosophila truncata | reverse complement strand
CACTTATTATTATTTAAGAATTTCGGTTTTAATTTTATGAAAATCGGACGACTATATCCAATATCTGCCATATGAACAATCAGAAAAATAATAGAAAAAATCATAACTTCGCTGTTTTTCACCATATTATCGTCTAATTTATTAATAATTGTTACTTCAGAATTTCGTTTTTAATTTTATAGTTAAATTGCACTCTGCAAGGGGATATATATCGACGAGTCGATGTTAGCTTCATTTCTTGTTTTATTTTTTATTTTTTAATAAATGAAGGCGTGCCACGCCCACTATTGTTAAAATTATATCAAATAAATATTGTATAATTATTATTATACACTTGTTGTATATTAAATTATTTTTAATATTATTATTTTAAGCTTTTTCGCAAATTTACTTAAATTTTATAGAAAAATAGGGCGGTGCCACACCCAATTTTTTTACATTTTCAATAGATAATGGTTGTCCTAACCCAGTGCAAAAAACCGATTTGAATTATCTTGCTCCGTTCTTGAGATATTAATTTTGGCCAGCAAAAGTGGTCAAATTTCCTATAGTGGGTCGGTGGGGGTCAGTGTGTGTTGTGCTGTGTTGTGCGAGTAGGGGCAGGGGTGTTCTGGCTAAATGGGTAGGGGCTCAACAGGAAAAGGGGGCGAAGGCGAGGCTTGGCCAGCAAAACAGAACAAAAGAATCCAATCATTGTCAGTGCATTGTGCCGCAGCATGTGCGCATCTGGTTTAGGGCAGAGGCTGGATCCCGGAGCTGCAGCTGGAATCGGAACTGGGACTCGCATACACACATCATCATTGGTTTAGAAGCGGGAGCGAGAGGCGACCGGGTCGACATGGACAGACATATGTCTGGAGTGGAGACAGTCGATGAATGACGATGACGACATTGCGGGTGGCACAGTGCACATGGCCAAAGGGGGAGATCGAGTAGTTTGCAACAGCAGGGAATTATTAAGACTAATTGGGGTAATTTAAATTGGTTTAATCATACAGAGGTTATCTATATGCATGATATATAAATATATATGCCTTTTATTGATAAAATCACACGTCAATCTTTGCAGCAAACGTAAGATCATATTATAATTTAAATGGTTCTGAATGGTAGATATTAGAAATTCCTGTTTTCGCCACATTTTCAGGGAGTGCTAGAACCTAAATGATTCTTATAGCAACCCCAATTCCACATATAATTTAAAAGGCTTTAATATCCTTTAAAAAATGTGACCAAATGTATGCAATAAAATATGATTGCCTCAAAAAACATTCCAAAAATGTTTTATAAAAAGTTTTTCTATATTTTTAAGCCTATTTTTAACATATTTTTTAATTATCCTACGCTAATTAACAACTCCTGAAGCGAAGCTCGCATTTATGGTGATTTCCTTTATTGTTTTTGTGTTTGTTTGCCGGCTTAGGCAGTGACCACTCGTTGCGCACCCTCACACCCTCCAGCTAAGCCTGGTCTCCTCCCTCCAGCCCCCAAAAATCCCACTCCTCCTTCCCTCTGCCTGTCACACTCCGTCGTAAACATACGAGTATAATGCCAGCCAGCAGCGTCATTGTCATCGGCGGAGCGTCAAGCTCGAACAGCCAGACAGAGGCGTTGTCACGGAGGGTTGAGAAATGTCAGAGGAGTGGAGGGGTTCGCTTTGAAATGGTTCGGCGTGCACTGCTAGTTATTATATTTCCAATACTATTTGGAGTGAGCCGGCTCAGTCCTTCCTCAAATAAACAGTTTATGCTTTTTTTCAGTCGTTTATGCCGAGGCATGATTCACAAACAACGTCGAGTTGATTGCGGGTTTTCTTTTTGGATAATGTAATTAGTGAGGGAATGCATGCCATGACCAGGGGAAGTGGTGGTAAATATTAGTTGTTTGGTTGGCCTTGTGTGTATTGACTTTTCTTAATGAGATGTCACAGGAAGAGTTTAAAAGGGGGGAATTAATTGTAAACAAATTATAAAAACAAAATGGAATGTTTTTAATAGTACTCCAAATAAAATTGTGTACAAGGGTTAAACCATTTTTGTGAATTAAAGTAATGCTTAGTCCCCAGAGTGAGTGTTTATATTTAAAGGACTTAAGCGCTCTCAGGGGTGTCTTAAAGCACTATAGGGTAGTTAAATCTTTATATTTGGTTTATTAAAAGGTATATTAGGCTAAGGAAACTAAATAAATCACAGTAAATAAACGTTAGCTGAGAAATTGATTCCATAAACAAATTTTTGTCAACCCTCAGTTTGGAATAAAATAATAAATATCCCCAGAGAATTATATCAAATTATTAAACTCTTGATATGAAAAACACATTTCTCGAAGAAGATTTTTTCCCTTATTATTTTCAGAAATAAAACACAATCTCTGGGGAATTTCTTATAAATATTTAAATAATTTCATTTACTTGACTCTATTTTTGTTTTTTCTAAAATCAGGGGAGGAAATGTTGCCCTATCAGCAAAACCACTTTGACTTTTATTTGATTAAACACCCAAATTTGTTATTAAAATCAAGCAGCATGCGGTTAAAAATACACCTCCTGTAAGACAAAGTTGCTGCTCCTCACAAAACTCACCTGTTGTTCCGTTTTCAAGCACCTGACGGGTTTCATAGGGTGTTCCACACTTCCGGCAAGTCTCTGCCGACGCACTAAAAGGAAAATGGGGGAGTTCACACCTTGGGGCATTCAGAACCCTTAGGACTTCCGCTCACCTGCTCAAGGCTAAAATCAAAGGACCCTGCTCCCGCTGTGCCTGAAGCACTCGAAGCAGCTGGGCATCGGTCAGCGGGACATCCTTCAGGCGGAGGGATGACTAAGGGGGACAGAGGCAAAAATAAAAACACTTTTTCGTTACATCACAAATCACTTAAAGCACGATTTATTACGGCATAACACTTAGAGAGAACAGCTTGGGGACTTAGGCTAATTTGTCGTACACTCTTGGCCACTCTGGGAGCCGGAACCGGAGCCGGAATCGAATTGGGAATCGCGGACTCCCTGCCCTTGCGCAGCGAACAGAATTTCAGCATGTCGACGGGCGGAGGCCACGCTCAGAACTGAGCCGCGAGATCTCTGGTCTTTGTAGTTTTAGGGGGCGTCTGTCATAGATCGAAGCGCCGATATGGGCTACGCCATCTCACAGATGCCCCTGCGGTCCATGAAGACCTCCAGACACGTGGTGTCCACGCGGTCGAAGAGCAACGATCCGAATCTCCGCGCCGTGTAGTCCACAATGAGCACCATCTTGCAGTTGATGCACTTGTCGCGGTAATGGAACAGCAGACCCACTGTCGGATGCACTATGTGGTCGGTGTAGCCCGGCGCCGAGCGATAAACCTGATGGTTGCCCATCTCCACAATGCCCCGGGCATTGACCACCACCTTGCTTCGCACATGGGCGGGCAGGACCTCCAGGGTTCTCTTCACCTTCGACTGGGTGTAGAGCAGCCGATTGAGGACATGGGCGGGTGCATTGAAGGTGTCGTTGCTATCCCTGCGGTGGAAGAAGACATTGCGGAAGACAAAGCCCGCGGTTCGCCCCTCGTCGCACTGACGCAGGTAATCCGCCAGGGAGTTGTGCTTCAGCGGCATCACCACCTCATCCAGATCAACCACTGCGGCATATCTAAAGTTGTCCACGACATTGGCCCGGTAAACGCAGTCATTAAACTGGGCCACAATGCCGGCGTAATGGAGATCCTGCAAGTGCGCACGCACATTCCACTCGAAGACATCGGCCAGTCCGATGCGCTGATAGTGCTCCAGGACACGACGCACATCCTCGGTGGCCTCTACGTAGTAGAAGTAGAAGTGGCTGGCTCCCTGCAGGCGGTACATCTCCACGAACTCCACCAAACGCAGGACATTGGAGTAGTTCTCCTGCAGCGGACCCACGCACACGGAAATGGTGGGACGAGAGCGTCCAAAGAGATTGGTCATGTTGCGGGGATAGCTGGGGGGTAATAAATAAAATAATTGAAATATAAATCTTAAAGGAGAATAAGGTATAAACCCACCTAATCTGAACAAAAGTAGGACTCAGGTGACTGAGTCTGTTGGAGGCATAGGTCAAGGCCACCGCCTGTGGCAACCGCAGGGGACTGCGACGTGAGGCATGCAGGGGACACATAATGCTCCAGGCAGCAAAGGTATTGTTGTGCACATCATGCATGGCTCCTGCCTCCTCGGCCACTATTTCCTGACTGGTGAAATCCGCAAAGCGAACAATGCAGCTCACCCGGGAGTCGCGCAGGCGCTCCGGCAGAATGGCAAACAGGCGCAGGGAACCAATGGTCATCTGCTCCTCATCCAGGCGGACGCTGCCTGGAAAATAGAGGCAAAGACATCAGATTATAACATATAGTTTATAATATTTCCTCACGCACCTATAATCTCCGTCCTCACATCAAAGTAGGCCGAGTATATCTCATGCCTGAGCGAGGCATTTCCAATCCTTCGCCAGCTGTTGCTGTAGTCCCAGTGAGGATTCGGCTTCTCAAAGATCATCTGGTGCTGCGTCTTGGCCAGGTCCTCGCGCAGCCGCTCATTCTGGAAGTAAAGTAACCCCAAGGATGTGTCACAGGATCAGAAAACTCATTGAAGAAGAAGTCTCTCTCCCAAACTCACTAGGCTCGAGCGCATGGAAATGTAGACCAGGACGAGCATGGCGCTGGCCACCAGGGCGGAGAGCGCAAAGTACACATACTGGAAGCGATTCTCCTGGGCTGCCAGCATTTCGAGTGGGCTCCGCTCCTCAGGAACCGCCGACAGCAACTAAAACTGTTTATTTATTTCCTAGCCGTTATCGTTTTCGCTGCGTGTCCGCTGTGCGCTGTGTGTGTGTGTGTGTGGGCGTCGACGGCGACGCCAACGGTGACTGACTGGACTGCGACGATGGCTACGACAATGTCTTGGGTCTCGGACTCGGGTCTTGGCCGTCGAGCTCTCCAGCTCGTGGAGCTCCTGTTGCTTATTTGCTTAGCGTTCTTGATGGCCGACCATCGATTAGCGATAACGCTCTTGTGGTTGTTGCCTTCCCTTCAGTGTCATCACCATGTGCCCTCCGTCCTCCACATTCTTGGGTCTGCCCCACCGACCTAGCCGCAAGTTCGCTGTGGCGCCCCCACAAAACGCAAATAATTATGGTCTCACATACACAGGCACACGCGTTGGGCGTCGGTTGGATAGTAAAATCATATATGGCACTCTCACCCTCTCACTTTCTCATTTTCTCACTGATAATGTAAACAAATTAAAGAGATGTTGGTCTTATAAGAAAAATAAGAGGGGATTTTACAGCCCATAAATTATACAAATAAATACCTAGGTTAAAATCATATATCTTTTGTATCTTTGTGGAGAGTAATTATTAGCTGAAGGTGCTCTTTTATTTGGATTGGATTTATTTGGACCTTTAACTATTCTTAAAATGATATCAAATTTAAGATCTGGTTAAAAATACAAAGATAAAAAACTTTATTTGTGTATTGACATATATTTAAACTAGAAGAGGGCATAATTATTAGAAAAATTAAGATACTTATGGCAGCAACATTAACAAAACGTTAGAACCTTGTATAATCAGATACAAATTTCTTTAATTTAATTTCAAAATTCGGCAAATATATTAAAGTACTTGAAAAAAATCCATTGTAGCAAATATATATTATTTTCGAGGAATTTATAATTTAATAACCTCTGTAACACCCTCAAATTATTTATTTCAAATTTATATTCAAACAATTTAATATTTTAAATTCCAAACGAAGCTTTTTTATCAATGCAGACACGCAATTGCTTTAAATTTTTAATGCTTTGATTTTTTTACAATTATAGTAACTTCATTAGAAACTTAAGATTGCAAAACCTACTACAAAAATATTATTTCAACATTTAAAATTGATTTAATCATAAACATTTTTTTTAAATATTTAAAAAATATATTTCAACAATTTAATATCCCAAGCTCGCAACCAGTCCAATTTATCACAGCAACTCTTTAATTTCTTCTATAAAAACTCCAAATTATTCTTGTTTTTTTACGTGTAAAATTAAGACTGAACTGAGGGGAGACCCGGCGCTTTCCCGCTCCACTCCCGCTTTATCCAGGACGCGTATGCAACAAGTTAATCAACGCACGCCTCGCATCAAACTGGCGCCTCAGTCCACGGACGCTGTCATCAAATGGCGGCCGCCTGGGGCAGCGCAGTAACGGCGCCGCGGCAGCGCAGCAGCAGCAGCAGCGAGTCGAGGAGGGGCCTTGTAAGCGAGACAACTCCATGCCCCACCGAGTGGGTGGTGGCGCAGGGTTGGAGATGGGTGCTTCGGGAGGGGACTTAATAAATTGTACGCTTGTCTCTCGATTGGAGTGTCCATGTCCACGTCTGTCGCCACCGCCACCGCCGCCGCTGGGCGTGAGTCAGCGTCGTCGCCTTTGGCAGCTATTTTTAAGTAAATACGGCCGGCCAACATCCTCCTCCACTTTTATTATTGAAAATGAAAATATATCAATTATACATAGAGCCGCACGCACACAGCCATCCGCCCATTTCTTTTATTCGGACACATGTTTATGTATAATTGCCGCATTTAATACATTTGTCTCTGGTCTTTGGACGGACAATCGAAAGTGGCCAAAGGCAATGGCCACTTGATGCTTGAGTTCAAATAATTATGGGGACAGTGGGAACGAATTTGTTATAAAGTTTATTTATAGGAAAATAATATTTACCAGATTTTATATGAAAATATAAACTTAAGGATCTTTGCAACAAATCAAACAGAAACTAACCTCAAAAATGTTATGTTACCACATTTTTTATATCTATTTTATACATTTTTGTTCGTGTTGTTAAATTATAAATATTAGTATTTCATATAAAGTAAGATATTTTATACTTTTTTTTTAATAATTTACTCCAAGTTAAATCACTGTCTCTCCATTTAATATACAATTTTAATGAAGTTTACTTCTATAGCTGACTTGCTCTATAGAAAAATAGTTATTTCACTGACTCCTACATATTTTATATACAGTATTTAATACAGTTATAATATACATATATATATAAATATAAATATAATGCTTAATACCACATCGAATATATCATAAACGTTTGTATATTGAATTTTTAAATATCGAAATTCATCACATTTTATAAGCAACTTTTTTTTATGGTAGTTCTGAATCTTCTAGGGGCTCGAAAATAAAATTTTAAATACTTAATATTAATCTAACAAAATAATTTTAAAAATTAAGAATATTACTGTTTGGAAAATATATATTTATTAAATAAAAGGCTTCTTTTTAGAGTATTTCCGAGTTTTTTAACAGTTTTATTTCAAAGCCACTGCAATTCTTTAATTAAAATTGCACATTATCCAGTGACACGCAATGAGGATTGCATGCTACAATGCATTTTCTTGATGAAACCCAAGGGATTTGCTAACATAATACATATATAGAAATATATAGAACGACTCAAAAAAACTCATCCCACTGTACACCATATAGCCATCACAGCATTTTCGTTTTGAAAACAAACGAATTTGTCTAGATATTCCTTTCATTTCGCGCCACTCAAAGCGGAATATTAATTATACAAACCATTAAATACTTTAAAGAGGTCCGGATGTTTTCTTGACAGAGCATATTTGTTGCTAATAGAACGAGGCCAATTTGTCACACTCACTTGAAGGAATCTGTGGCCCACGAGCAGGAAAAGGTAGACGATGAGGACGAGGCAGGCAAAATGCGTCACCCTGGGCCGCAGCCAGTAGGAAAATTTTCGCATTTTCCAGGAAAAACGGAACTAAACGCGCCGAGTTGAACTGCCTTCGTAGTAAAACTAAACTGGAGTAGAGTGCGCATGCCTGCTGAGGGACGACGCGGCTCCTTATCAGCTAGTTTCATTGATAAGATTTACTATCGCAGCAATTGATACGCACCTCAGGTAGCCTATGGGCTCTCTCTGAGTTTTATGGAGAGCTTCAAATAGAAAAAACTACAAAAAAGAGCAGTGTGGTTTTTATCACTCTCTTAAACAAATAATACAGATAACAAGGTGTTTATTTCTGAAGACAGAAAGACTAAATGAAAGTTAAAATAGCCAACAAATTGGTTATCAAATGTGTCAGGTCTTTAGGTTACTTAAAATATGGTACTACCGTTCAGATAACAAGAAAGTAAGTGCTTTGGGAATTATATTTGTGAGGTAAAGTATTTCAATCTTTGAAAGCAATTTTAAATCTTCAAAACATCGCCTTCAGCGATCCCTGCAGCTGGACCTCTATCTCAGCCTTAACCCGCATTCTGCCAGTAGCCGAATTATGTACAATTAATGATCCCACAAGAGTCCTAAATGAAATTAAATGCCACCAGCATAAAATTCTGCTACCAGTAGCTGGTAAACTCATACAGGAGCTGGCCAAAAGCCACCCTAAAAATGAGCTCTCCGCCCCTATTAGAAATAGTAAGTGCTTTGTTGTCAGTTCTTCTGAGAAAAAACACCTTTCGAGGGAGATTTTCGCACAAGGACTCTGAGGAAAAACCCCTCGAAGCGTGAGAAAGAAATCTTGACTAATTACTATGCACGCAACTGGTAGATATAGCCACCTTTATCATTTCAGTTCCCACACGGCAGGATCGCTTAGAGCCCGGGGGTGACTTAACCCCAGAACCCTCCACCGGAATCCACGGGAATCCAAAGGCAAAAGAAGTATAGCGATCTCGGGGACATACCAGCATAAAAATGAAATAAGCATTTCCAATTCAATTCATTTCTTGAGCTGAACCCCTGTTTTTATTATATTGTTATGGGTCAAAGGCACGCACCCGGTTCTCAGCGGTTCCAGAACCCAGTTTCCCCCATCTGCCCAGGCACGCCTGCGTCATGCGAAAGTATTTCCAACCTCTGGATGGTGGATGATTTTTCTCGCTTAGATTCCATATAAAAGAGGCCTCCGATCGGCATTGCAGCACAGTTCACTTCCAAGTTTTAACGAGTGACGACGACAGAGAAGAGCTCAAATATCGCTAAGCCGCCGCCGATTTGTGCGGCGGCCTCGGCCTTTAATTAAAGTTTCTTAATTAAAATCAATTTTGAGTGAGAGAACCTTCAAGCCACGTGGATTTTTTTAATGAACAAAAATGTAAGTATTAAATTGAGAAAAATACAGAAGCAGAGCTAACGAGGCATTGTTATCCTTTTGCAGGAAACAAGCTCAACTATATTTACTATAGAGAAAATACGACAAACTCAAACTCGCTTCAATATAAGTTCAACAAGTTACTGAAAATCATTAACAATTTTACCAACTCAGCACAAAAAAAAAACCTCAAGGAGTCAAGTACAAGAATTTTACATGAGAAGATAAAACAAACGTATACAATAACCGACAAAACATTTAAAAAGGCAGTTTTCCCTTTGGTAAAACTAACTTCAAGAAGTCAAGCACCATAACAAGTTCCTTGACTCTTAAAAATAAAATAAAAATGGAACTCTGAAGGTTATGAAGGTGTTATGACACATAATATAAAGTTTATATATAAAGTTTATATTATAAACCAATACAATAACCAACAATTAAAAAAAGATACTTTCGGCAAATACCAATCTTCAAGGAGTCAATTTATAGAGTTTTCCTTGAATAAAACTCAGATTCTAAAGGTTAAATGAATCATTTATAAACCATACCAACACTTCAGGATTCCTGCAAACAAACAAGAGTATAATCCCACACTACTAAACAAGAAAGAAGTCCACTTTAAAATTTAAAAAACAAAAAATTAAAATCCCTTCCACGACGCTGCACTCATTTACAAACCAACAAAAGAATGACTCTTCCAGAAAAATTTAAATAAGTTTTTAAAATGGAAATCAATCCAACTTTAGTTAATTTTTTTGTGCCTTTTTTAGTTTTCTATTATATTTTTTTTATCCTGTTGATGTTTTCTGTTATACCGTTTTTAAAAGCTATAAATTTGTTGGTCTAACAATATCCTTGACGAAGGTTTCCATTCAATAATTGTAACTTCTAAATTAAAAAGAAGAACTGCCAGGAAAGTTTTTTCAATGTATATTGCCAATAGCAAGGCGTGTTTTCGTTAAAAAATGATTGTTTTAAAGAAGATTACTACCGAGCAATTATTTTTTTCTTAATTTCTATTTAAGTTTTCATTTTCAAAGTTCCTAATTTTCATAACTTTTTAGGTTATACATGTTTATTTTTATTTTTTTTTTTTAACTTTTGATTTTATGATTTTGGAATTATTTTGTGATTGTGATATTTATGATTTGGTAAGTCCTTTTTATACTTTTTCTTTTACAACGATATATTTCATTTTTTATATTATACTTTTATATCTGTTTACTTGTTTAACTTATTTTAAATATAAAAATTTCGTTTTCATTATATTATTTTCGTTTAAGATTTATTTAGCTTATTTTATTTTATATTATTTGTATATAAATTTATACTTTTTTGTGATTTTTTTTTATTTTTATCTATTCAGTTTTTATCGTTTCGTATGTTTATATATGAGTTAAATATTTCGTTTTATTTACCGTCATAATTACTTACTGTTTTGGTTTCAAATTGTTGTGTACACTAAATTATGTTTTGTGTTTACTTTATTTCAATTATAATTAATGTTTTTGTTTGTAAACTTTTTATTTATTTTTTGTTTTAGTCGCATATTTTCAAAAGTATTTTTTTTATTTATTTTATTGTATTATTTTCATTTAAGTTTTTTGTTTATTTAGTTATTTATGGTTTTTTTATGGTTTATAATTTTTGTGTATTATTTGATCTATTTTAATTATTATTTTTGCTTGCAAATTGGGAATAATTTATTATTTAAGTATTTGTTTGAATTATGTTTCTTGTTTATTTTTCATTTATGCAAATTATTTTCATAAAAGTCTTTTTATTTTACTTTATATTACTATGTTTAAGTATTTGTTTTTATTCGTATATTTGTTTATTTATTTGGTTTTACTATTTGACTTTTTCTTTTTTTTTTATATAATTTTAAATACCATAACGATTTTTGGTTTGCTATTTTAATCATTTATTTTTATTTTTTTAATATTTGATTTGTTTTATTTATTTATTTTTTTTTTTTTTTATTGTTTTATTATCATTTTTTCTTATTTATTATACTTTTATGAATCATGTTTATATAATTATTTATTTTTTATATTTATATTGTGGTTTGTTTTTAATACTTTTATAAACTTTTGTTTTTATACATTTTTTTGTGCCTTTTTCTGTTTAATTAACAGTTTTCTTTTTGTTCAATTTAAAAATTGACTTTATCAGTTTATTTTCTTTTATTGGCTTACTTATGCTCAGGATCTTCTCCAGAAGAAAGTTTATTATTAATTATAAAAATGATTTAAGTACTGTAAATGTATGAGCTTACACTTAAGCATTACAAACTCGAACAATAAAATAAACAGTACTTCCAACTAAACATTTGCTTGTTTTTATTAAATTTATCAATATTTTAACTCAAGTAGCAAAATAAAAAACAAATAAATTGAGGATCTTTGAAGTTTGTTTATTTGAGCAAAGCTGCGCCACACATAAATAGTTTCTTTGGAGACTTAGCTTACGAATTACACATAAATACGGAAGGAAGGTTACACTAAGCCCTGCCACGCCCACAAGGGGGCCGGCAGTTATCCCAGCCGCTGGAACGCCTTGGCCTCCAGTTCCGGAACCGTATCCGACTTGGATGCGTGTTCCTTTTCCGTTTCCGGGACCAGGAATCACTGCTCCGCCGCCGCTGCCTTGCCGGTGCTGCCCTCGGCGGCTGTCTGTGCAGCTGGGATGGGCATGCTCTGACCACCAGCACCAACACCACCAATACCACTACCACCATTGCCGGCTGAAGTTGCCGTGTTTCCTGGGCCATCCGATGCGGCGTCCGAGTCCCGTTCAAGCAGATAGCTAACGCCTAGAGGACGTGGTCGGCCACCATAGGAAGAGCTACGAGGGGCGACAAGAGAGCAAGCCTATCTTAATGCCGTGACCGATTCTGAATATGATTTTGGGTGGGATTATTAAGAGTGGGTGAACTCTATATATATATAAAATATTCCTTAAAACTTAGAAAGGTTCATGAGGTTTCCTCACATTTTTCTTTAGAAAAACCTTTCTAAAATTTCAGGTTAATTTTTTTCAAAAGAGCACACTATTGTTGCTGTTGCAGGGGCAGCACCCACTGCAACTTACCTCTGTGCATCCCTTTCCCTGTCCCGTTCCCGCTCCCGACTACCGCCGCTGCCAGAGCCCCCGTTGCTGCCGCTGCCTGAGCCGCTGCTGCTGCTGCTACTCGAGCTGCCTCCTCCGCCGTTATTTTTGTCCTGATCCCCCAGATATGTCCAGCTGCCGGGACCACCATCTGAGCCCATGACACTGGTGTGGCCACCTACACGGGAGCTGTCGCTGCCAATGGCCGAGGAGGTGACCTTAGAGCCACCGCCTGAGTAGGGACAATTGCTGCCCAGAAGGCGACTGCCACAGGGCGAGTTGAGGGCTGGAGAGGGGCGAGCGTAGGAGTAACCACCGCCATAGCCACGAATTCTACCAGTATCGCTATCATCCTCGGCATCACCGGCAAAGTAATAGCCTCGACCGGAGTTATCAAAGCCGGATTGACCTCTGATTTAAGGGCATAAGCAGCAGCGGAAGTGACGGGTCAACGGGACGGATACGAGATGTTGACGCAAGTGAGTGAGTGCAGTTGCAGTTGTTATTCGGGTGCATTTGGATTGGTTTGTTGGCCATAAATTGATCGCAGTGTCCACAATTGTTGTTGTTGTTGTTGTTGTGCGGTGTATTGTTCATGTTCATGTTGTTGTTCATGGTTGTTGGTGTAGTTGTAGTTGTAGTTTTGGTGTTGTTGAGTTGAGTTGTATGAAAGTAAAGAGTAAAAAAAGAGGAAAACAGCTCAGAGATAGAAAGCCAAAGATATATAAAGACAGAAGACAACATATAGAAAATATATATACACAGAAGCATGTGCGACGATACCTGTAGGTCTCATCCCAAGGGCGATAGTTGCGAAAATCATACCTGGAGTAGTAGCGGTCATAGGGATCATAGCGATCATAGGTGCTCCTCGAGCGATCATAGTAGCGGTCTATAAATGTAAATATTTAAATATAAATATATATTTTTAATGTAATATTTACCATTACCTCTAGAAGAACCCTCACTATATCGATCACCATAGTATCTATCCCTCTCCCTGTTGTCGTATCCATAGCCACGATCCCTATCATAGCCTCCCGAGCTTCCGTAGGATCCTCGCCTGTAATCATCATAGCCTCGACCCTCATATCGATCGTACGTCCTTGGGGAATAGCGATCATCGTAATAATTACGATAGCGATCGTAGTACCGATCGTAGTCACGATCGCCACCTCGGCTGCTGCTGCGATCATCATATCCCGAGTAGTACCAGGCACTGCTGCGCATATCATCGCCCGTTCGACTGGAGTATCCTCCGTAGTAACGATCTCTATCCCGATCCTCATAGCATCTCACACACCGCGACTGGCGGCTCTTTCCCCGTAGCACAGAGTCCAGGATTCCCACACTGGCCGTGGCCAGTTGCTGATCCTTGGGGTCTGCACTCGAGGACCTGGCCTCCGGTCCTGTCACCGCTGCCCGCACACAGACGAGCAGGGCCAAGCAGGGTAGCTGGAAGGGGCGAAATAAATGGAAAATATTATTGGGGAAATTCTATACGCAAAGAACAAAAAAAGAGATACCTTAGATTTCATATCTTTCATTTCATGATTTTAAAATTAAAATAAACCTATAGCCCTTTGAATCACCAAAGATTTTGATATTATACTTTCATTTAAAGGATATTAATTAATATAGAAACTACAAACTTAATTCTTGACAGAAAATATTGCATCTAAACTATTATAAAAACTTGTTAAGATATTTATAATATCTTCTCTAGGATAAGAAACCCCATTTTAAAATACTTTCAAAGACACTTAAGTTCTGTATAATTACATCAGCTTAGATCAATAAAAGAATTAATATATTTAGAATTACTATTTAGCTTTCATTATAAGTACTTTGCTTCGATCTATGTCACCGATAGACTTCCCTAAAATATTTATGTCGCCGCACTCAATTAAACGATCTATGATGGCGATACTTTTCTCGATTGAGAGTGCGATCATCATTAGTTGATTGGCTTTAATTACTGCTGGAGTGGGGCTGAGTGGGCCTATTGCCAACGGCTAAGCCGGGAAACCAGCCAGCCAATACATATCTCACGGTTCAGCTGCCAACTGGGCCAAAACAGAAGAGCTCCATGGCAGAGCCAGGCAGCCTCCGATCGTAATTGGGGAGGGCACAAAGCCTCCGCCAGCCAGGCAGCCAGCCCCATTCCACAGATGAACACCGGCACTAAAATGGACGACAATGCTGTGGCCAGTCGGCGTGAAATATGATCAGCTACCCCAGCGATTATGCAATGGATTTTGGCCTGGCCAGAAGTAGTACCCGGCACAGCACCCGGAGGTAGTAGCATTGACATCATTTCGGAGCCCGGCTCATGGCTGCATGAATCAGATTTTGGTCTCCGAATTGGAATCATAACTCCACTGGCATGTGGCATATAGCATATATGGCGAGAATGGCCAGCCCGAGCAGAGTTAATCATGGAAAATATTTTGCTAGCTGGCCGCCACGCTTTGTTAGCCAAGCATCAGGAACAACTTCCGGCCAAATCGGTGGTGTTTGGGGCTCTGAAGCTTTTGCTGTGGCTTGTGGATCGACGTGACTTGTCACTGACTCTGGCCAACTTCATTAGAATAATTATATTTCGAGCGAGTACCTCCGATTCGTAGGGGATTATAAATAGTTTCACTGACGGAGGGTCGTTGCCGTCGAAAATTAATGAATGGGTTTTTGGAGAAGAAGTTAAATTGGAATTTGGTAAAATTTACATAACATGATCGTAATATTTCGGGGGTTGCATAATTCAGAATACAAAATGTTACACAACATTTTTTGGGGGTCACATTTCGGGGAAAGTTAGAAACACAAAGGTGAGCTGGGAATTTTTATATACGTTTTAAATGTTTAATGTTTCAAAGTTATTGTTTAGAAGGAAACAATAAGTGTCATAGGCAGATTTATGATATTTTTAAGATCTTTGGAAGTGCTCTAAGGGATGCTTTTGGTAACTTGTATGGAAAATAAGGATATCTCTTTATAATTTTGGGAAAGTGTACTATTTTTGGAACACAGTTATTACGAGTTCATTAAAGATCATCGACTTTTAAACTTATTAAATTCATATAAAAATTAATTAAATTTAATAAATAAAAAAGTCTGCTAAACCTACGAAATTTCTTTTAAATTGATATTATCGAATTATTAATTGCAAGAATAATATCTTTAATATTGTTGTTTTAATATTCTTTAGAAATATGGAAAATAATTTATATAATTTCTTAGTTTTTCTTGAAAGTTAAAGAAGTAGAAAAGTCGCCAGAAAAACAACAATTATTTTTTCTTGTAGAAAATATTATTAACATTATTATTTTACAAAAAAAAAAAATCAAATTAAAAGTGCTGAAGTGATTTAATAGCTCTATAAGAAGTGTTCCTTTTGGTTTTATAAAATTGAAACATTTAATTTAATTTTTAGAATTTAAAGGGAAATGTATGTATATTTTTAAAGCGTGTTCAAGAGTTTACAAAAATTAATTTTATTTTACTTCATTTGATGTAAGAATTCTTTATTAAAACAATTCATTTGGATTTGTATAAAAGAGATATATTTATGAAATAAATAAAAGCAATTAGTTAGTTATTTTGTTATTAAGAAAAAAACATTACAAATATTTCAAAATTGTTTTAAAAATATTCAGCTATTTAATATAATATATATTTAATATTTAAAATATTTTCTATACCTTGTCCTAATGTTATAAAGTCGCATTCCTTTTCTGCAATCACACAAAACTCACCAACATGACAGCTCGCATGGCGTCCCACTGTTCCACTGGCTTCCACCGAATCGATCACAAATTTAGCACCTGACACACCTGGCGTTGTGCCTTTCTGTAGGTTTTAACCGAGGGTATATCCTTTCCGCACTTTATCACAACGAGTTGGAGGAGTCGAAGCTTCTCGGACTGGCGTCAGACCGCGAATGGTCTGCTCGGAACAGAGGGCGCCGTATTTATTTGAACTCCAACCCGAGTTGGGATTCTGCCCCCGCCGAGAGCACTGAACCGCGATCCACCAGCACCACCACCAGCGGATCATCGTGGCTATTATGGTGGAGGTGCTGCTCTCCGCTGTGCTTCGCTGGCATTCGTGGCTAAGGTGTTGGCACTCGGTTTTCAGTTTTTTTTTTTTTTAGTTTTTGGGGACGGGACGTCGACGATTTGTCACCTCGCCTGCTCCGACCAACACCTTGGGGCGGGCTCCGCTCTCGTTTCACGGTCAGTTTGGCTTTCGCAGAATGACAGACAGGAGGAGGATGTGGCCAGCGAACGCCTTGATTGTTTCGTCGAGACGGGGGGCTAATTATTCCGTCTATGATGGCGTAATGCCCCAAAGAACACTCCTGTGAAATTATCGCAGATTATTCGGTTCTTATTCTGGGATGAGTCAGGGCAGGGCCCAGATTCGGCTTGAGCACGAGAGATTAGCATTTTCCACTTCCAACTGGAACAAAAATCACTTTAAAGGGGCGCTTACATAATCCATGGCCGTGACCATGAAAAGGCTTTCCTCCTGAAGACGTCTTCAATTTAAAGAAATCTTTATGATTATGTGGTAAATACTCTCTGGGGAAAATGGGGGCTTATTTATATAAAATATATAAATTATATTGAAAGAGGGATTTCTCTTTATTTTCTTTTAAAATTAATTCTATAACTTAAACACCTTTTAAAATCTGTAAATAATTCTTAAGAGCTTTTTCTAAAGGTTTCGGTGGATTTCTAATTAGGGAAACCTTAGAATAAAATTTCAGATTATAATTTCTACTATACCTAACTTCATCCAAAAGTAATTCCCTACATACAACCGTTACCTGAAATAAACTTGTACAAAAAAAACCCATTTCCAAAGCATGACAAATTACCTTTTGCAGAAATATATAAAAACTATATTCACGGTGAGTCGAATCCCAGCTGAAAGATCAGCTTCTTGGTCTGCATGCTCAGTGAACCCCGCGCGGAGGTCGTTGGCATTGTCTATAAAAAAAACACAGGTATTACCCGTAAAATACAGAACCAGCCAACGAACAAAAAAACAAGCAGGCGACAAGTTTAATTAAACGATTTAATTTAGTTTTTACAAAGCACTCGGGCCCAGATTCGATATGGTAAATATATATATATATAGATGTATATATAATTTCTTGGGCTCTGGAGATTGCATCTAGTTCGCTTCATGGAAGAACAATTGTGATGTGCGTGTGTACAGTGCGTGTGCTATGGGGATCCTTGTTTCCGTTTCCGTTTCAGGGTCTCAGTGTGTGTGTGTGTCGGAGTGTGTGTGGCACTCTCGAGGGCGCAACAAGATCAACAATTAAGCTAATTCAACGATACTGCTAAATACGAGTTATTGTCTCAAGTTGTACATACTTGTAAATGGCAAGTATATAGTTTTTGTGTGTGTATACAGACAGGTGTGAGCTGAGGTCAGTGATTATAAAGCTAAATATAGCTGATTTTCTGAAGAATAAAACTTATAGTTAAAATAGTTTTATAAAACAACCCAATATCACCTTAATTTAATATATTCTATCTAAAGAAGAAGGGATTTTACCAATATTTTTAATAAAATAAATCTATAAATTAATTCCTAATGAAATTGAAGAGTAGATTATCAGGTAATTGTTACAATACCTTACATATTTTTATATAATTTACTAACTAAGTTACTTCTGTTCTTCGCTTCGAAATTAATATAAAACTTCATCACAAATTCAGTAAATTAAAGTTCAATAAATCACTGCCTTAGCTTCACACACACACTTAAATATTCGCCTTAGATGGAGTAGCCCAAGGTTCAAGGATACCTGAAGAATGCTCCAGTATCACGAGTTTTGCTTGGCCGCATTGGCAGCGGCTATGTCATCCCGGAAGGCCAGGAAGCCAAGCTGGGCATGCGAGGCCTCGTTGAGAGCTCGCGAACGTATGCAGGCTCTATACTGATCGGCAGTTAGAGAGTTAGAACAGATCTGTGAAGAAAAACACGATAAATAACTTACAAATCATAAATATAAATATTAATAATAATATTACTTTGGTATGCCAGCGATGAAAGATCCCCGGATCAGTGGCTCTGATAATCTTGATCTTGGAGCGTATGTACTTGCGATACAGCATCACATCCTCTCCGCCCCAGCCCACAATCTCCTCCTCGTCAAAGCCTCGAACCTGCAGAAAGTTTGAGCGATACTGGCAAGTCATTCCATAGCCAAAGTCCCGCCAGAAACCCGTGTCTCTCGAGATCACAAGCTGCTCTTCCTCGCCGGGCAAAGGTTTGCCTTGAAGAGTATAAACCACATGGGGATTATACAGGCTAAAGACCACGGGGTAGTACACCTGGAAAAGATAAAGGTTATTATTTAATAATTGTTTTATTTAATTAATAAATAAATGAGTTCCTATACCTTCTTGCCTGGCGCAGCATTCCAGCGACATCGCTCTAGAAATCTGGTGGTAAACATGATGTCCACATCGCACATAAAGAGCAATACATCCTCGCCAGCTGGTTTAATGTGTTCTGCTCCCAGTCTTAAGGCTTTGGCTGAAGAAGACAGGAAAATAAATGTATTAATTATTATTAAAATATGTTCTTTATTTACAATTTATAAAGTTAAGCTCACCCCTGCTAAAAGTCTCATTAAGAGCCAAGAACTGCGTTCTCTCCGACTTGCCAGCCATGCGCCTGGCCTGATCCAGTCCTGTGACTCCAAAATAAACCACAATCAACTCCAGTCGTCGATCTTCCAGCTTGGCCAACATTTGCAGGAAACTGCGAAAGCTGTGCAGGCGTCCAGCCAAGGGCAGTATCACATGAATTACAGGAGAACCTGCTGTTGTCTGAGAATCCCCTCCATTCAGGGACAACTCCGATAGTTGCACGGTTTGCAGGGGAGCAAAAGGACGCATCACCAGAGCCCGGCGCACAGGACTCGTCTGGTGCTTGACACTCTGGAAATAGAGCTCATACTGGGTGCCCGTGGTGGGCTCCGTGCGGTAAATGCCCTCGATGAAGTCGTCTAGCGTATACTTGATTACTCCTTGATCGCCTGTAGGAACCGCTACTCCCTTGGCCCGTATTCTGGCAGAGTGGTTACGGTTCAAGCTCTCCAGGGCTTTATTCACAGCTTCTATAAGATCGCGTCGCCGGTAGCCAATGGGCTTCTCCACCACCCGCTTGCCCAGGCCCAGGTCGATGGGATAGACCCGGGTGAAGGTGAAATGGTTGTAGGGAATCAGCTCGTACTCGTTGTTCAGCGGCAGACCGTGCAGGATCTCGGCAGCTCCAACCTGCTTCCGGATGTAGCTGCTGCAGTCGTAGTGGTGCGACAGCGGAGATGGAGCCGCCGTGGTGTCCTGCAGTGGCAGTTGCAGCTGCAGGCTGCCATTGCCAGTGGTCGGTGGTGGCTTGGCGCCACCGCCGCTGCTGCTGCTGCTGCTGCTGCTGCGATTGTTGCTCTGCAGGAACAGGATCTGAGTCCGCAGCGAAAGGACCTCTTGCTTCAGGCGCTCGATGGCCGCCTCACGTTCGCTGAGCGCGTAGCTGAAGCCGCTGACCTCGCTGCTGGGGCTGTTCGGTGGCGTTTCCCGCGCCGTCAGCTCGTCGAAGCCGCATTTCGTAAGCACCACAATAGAAGCGGCGGTCACCAAGGCGAACAGCAGCAGCAGGCGCACCAGCAATTTGGACACTAGCGAGTTATGCATTTTCCATAGTCCCCTTTACGATTTTTGTTTCTGTAAATTAAGAGGATTTCAAAAAGCCGTTAGTAAACTTTTATGGTCTGGCAACTCTGACGCTCCTGGCATCTTGGTTGTGAACTCCATTATACAACACTGGTAACTTAAGCGGGCTGTTATTTATATTGAGAATTTCTTTTCTTGTTTTTATATCTAATCTTCGTTATTGTCAGTAAATGCACTTTAATTCAGATAATCAAACCAATATTTATAAAATTAACGTAATAAAATTATTCCATGAAAATTTCCGACAAATAAGAAGAGGTAAGATCAGTAAATTTGATATAAATATAGTAATTTTATAGCATTTTTAAACTATTTTCAAGCACAAAACAATAAAATAAAAAATAAATAAATAATATTTATATTTTTCCTGTAAATTGTTCTCTGCTGAAATAAATAAAACTGTCAACACTGCAGGGTTGTTTGGTCAAAGTCGGAACTGGAACTAGCTGATAATTCAGTTTGAAATAAAACCGGTTCCATTTTCAAATGCCAGATATAGCCTGAAGTAAGCTGAACTGGCAACACTGATCGAAATTGAAGAAAAAAAATTTTAATTATTTGCAAGGCAGCTGTAGATTTCTCCGGAAAAAGCGAATTCCACAGCAGTATTCCACGGACCCATTGTCAAGGTGAGTGCTCGTGGGTGGGGGGCGGCCTCCGGGCCATGTAAACACTGTGCGTTGGCACTGCCGAAGCGGCGGCGGAGAGCAACAAGTTCTTTTTCGCCCCGTTGGTGATGGCATTCCTCCAAATCGCGAGTGATTCATACGCCGAATAGATAAGGTGTGCGCCGTTTTGTTTTCTTTCCTTTTGTGTTCACAATCTACCCATTTTTTTGTGAGTCTGTGTATGCACTTGTAATTATTTATATATAAACTAATAAATCGACTAATAAGTCTCCTTTATTCGATTTCCCAAGGCAGCAGCACACTCTCACAATGGAGAACAACGAAGCCCCCACACCCTCTGGATCCAACAACAACGAGTAAGTGCGAATGCCTCGATGGAAATCGAATCGAAGCAACAGGCTCAGCGCACGAAAAGCAAGGAAAAGCCCCTCAAGTGACGTCATGGGTCTTAATTAACCGAAACCGAACCGAAAACCGGAAAGAAAGTCTAGCGAAGGCAGTTAACACGACCTTTGGAATACCCTAGGAGTCATAGTATATGTAAAATAGAATATAGGAGTCAAAGTATATGTAAAAAAGAAGCTAAATCAGTGTAGAAGTCATGTTTATTTATAAAAGCTATAGCTTAAGAGATTATAAATTGAAGATTATAGAAAACAACGTTAGGAAGCATTTGTTTTCTAATAGAAAAAGGTTAATTTAATCAAAAGTATAGAGGACAGTTGCAGAAAATGTTAAAATAATGAGGTATCTTTTGCATTAGAAGGAGCCTATAAACTGTATAAATAATATATTTTGATATTGTATATGGTACCAAGCCAGGGAAAAGCCAGTATTTTTACAAATACCCAATAGTTAAACCTTAAAAGTAGTAAGAAAACAAAGAAACAGACTTTTAAAAATCTAAGACCCCTTATAAAGCTTATCAGAAATGCATATACTTGAGATAAGGCAAAGAGATGGGCTTCGTTTACTGGCCAGTTTTTAGATAAGAGACCCGGATGTCTAGTTAAGAAGTTCATATCCCACAGAATACTCCTTGCTTTTCTGCGCTGCAGCTCGATCCAAAATTGGCTCCTGTTCATAATTGTAAGCATCCCCCACAAACACACATAATATTGTACAGTTTTCCCATACTTCCGCCACCACCGAACGCGCACGACAACAACTACGAACAATTCCAATATGGGGACCATCACATCAGCAACAACAATGCGGCCAACAAGCGACTGCAGCAGACACAGGCCAAGGTGGACGAGGTGGTCGGCATCATGCGGGTGAACGTGGAGAAGGTGCTGGAGCGGGACCAGAAGCTGTCGGAGCTCGGAGAGCGAGCTGATCAGCTGGAGCAGGGAGCCTCCCAGTTCGAGCAGCAGGCCGGCAAGCTGAAGCGCAAGCAGTGGTGGGCCAACATGAAGATGATGATCATCCTGGGCGTCATTGCCGTTGTACTGCTCATCATAGTCCTGGGTAAGTGTGTGCACTCGGCTTAGGCTTTCGCTTCTAGGGCTTCTACTTCTTCTGGTGGCGGTATTAATTGCTTCTCTCGATCAGGCCAAAGATCAGTAGTGTGTAGCTAGGTGGCGGGTTTGGTATTTGGTATCTGATAACTGGTAACTAAAGACTCAAGTCGACGCCCTGCACGCCCTAATCTTGCTCAACCTGTGGTCTCGGCCCTCGCTAACTAATCTGCCTCCCATTTGTGGCCAAAACGGCGCCAACTAACCCAATAAGAGATACTCCTACTCGTACTGATGACAATCCGTTGTGAATTTCTGTTTACTTGCAGTGTCGCTTTTCAATTGATACAATTAAACCCTCACACACACAGAAAAGCAAAAGCTATTCCGTTTTCCATACAGCAAACTTAAGGTTCAGATTTATCGTTAAGCACGCCTATATGCGTGTGCCGGCCTACTCTACCACATACATACTAAATTGTATATTATATAATATAATATATATCTTAGGCTAAGCAACTCCAAAAGTCGAAAGGTAATTGTTGTTTCTGTGTCTCTGTCCTAAGTGTTAATTATCATATTTGTTTAGTCTCTAAGGCGTTTGCAGATTAGAACCTCGTGTGTATTGATTGGGGTCTGTGTTTCGTTTTTAAGAGAGTTTATACCTGACTTAACAGTCTAAAGTTTAGATATAAGAGAAGAAGGGTTAGAATATATATTTGTTTTGATGTATTTATAGGTTTTAGAATGTGAAAGAGGTACGAGAAACACTATCATCGTTCTCACCATAGTGAAACATTTTAAATAAATGAATAAGCCGTTAACAAACGTCTTTAAACACTTGTATACTAGGATTATTCATTAATACTTAGCGCAAATGATACATAACTCTATGATTCGCCTTGGTAAAGCGATTTGTAGAACTTATTTGTGACTAAGTTGATTTCTGTGACTAAAGTTATGAGGTAAAAGTTTGAGTTTCCATCGATTAGATTTTAAATAATATGTTTCAGCTTTGTTTTGTTAAAGTTAAACCGGAAATAATTAAATTTATCACTAGAAATCAGATGAATCCATGAGATTACACGTTTTTAAGCTTCTTAGTTCATGTTAGGTAATTTGTACACCCCACCAACCATGACTAACTTGTTGAATCGATTCTAAACTGAAACTAAAATGTGTTCTCTTCCTGTTTTAGTGTCGGTCTGGCCATCTAGCAGTGGCAGCGTCAATACTGGAGGGGCTAAGGCCGTCACTGAGACCCAGTATATGCCTCCTCCTCCTTCACCCCCCAATAAGTCTTAGAGGATACGAAGAAACCGAAATGGACCAAACAACTATTCTGGGACGGGAACCCTTTCGCGCAAACAAACACACACAGAGGAGGGAGGATAAATCAAAAGAAGATAACTTACTAAAATTGCGCCTATAACATATATATATATATATATATAACCAGATTGTAATTATTAAAACTTAATGTTAAACCAAACACACTTTTATGTACGTATTGTAGCCGTGATCAGAGGTCCTCGCGTATGTGTATATGTACGATTTATATAGATACTTGTCTGTCAAACAATTGAAAATACATCATGGGACCTACACTTTAACCGAGTCCAAGGAAATCCGTCGAAGTTTTTTTGCCCGAAACAGTTTACAGAGTCAGCCATTTATTTACATTCGGCGAGAACGATTCAACTGCACCAGCCAAGAGGGAAATAGTATCGATTTTCCGGCGAACTAAATTGAGACGCGCCACCCCGACAAACCAACCAAACCAGACCAGGTGCGTGGCACTGAGTAACTGCCGCGCCAGGAGAAAAGGATGACACTTTTTGCGTAAACATTACGCCCAGCTGTTCGATAGTCCGCGCAGGCGCAGTAAAGCTCAAAGAGGTCGTTTAGAGAAGAGCTTTAGTATGTCCTACAGAGCATAAGCTTGTAGTTTAGATAATATAGCAGGTTGATCTATAGGGAAACTCTCCGTTTGGGACACTTAATGATAAAAGATTTGTCTTTTAACAAAAAATATAGTTATTATTAGTCAGCAAAATGATAAAATACCATTTAAATATTTAAAGAAAATCTTTCAAGCTTTCAAAGAACTATAGAATTAAACAAGAAAGGAAGCTAACTTCGGTTCGCCGAAGTTTATATACCCTTGCAGATTGCAATTGAACTATAAAATTAAAGTCGAAATTCTGAAATAATAATAAGTGGTCAATTCCCAAATTTGATTAAAATATTTTGAGAAATAGCGAAACTCTGAATTTTGTATTACTACCCTGATTGTTCCTATGGCAGCTATAGGATATAGTTGTCTAATTTTCATGAAATTAAAACTAAGATTCTCAAACAATATTAAGTGGCCAAATCTCAAATTTGATGAAAATATGTTGAGAAACAGCGAAGTTAGGATATTTTCTATAATTTTCCTGATTGTTTCTATGGCAGCTATAGGATATAGTCGGCCGATTTTCATGAAATTAAAACAAATATTCTGAAATTATATTAAGTGGCCAAATCTCAAATTTGATGAAAATATGTTAAGAAGCTGCGGAGTTATGATTTTTTTATTATTTTCCTGATTGTTCCTATAAGAGCTATAGGATATAGTAGTCCGATTTTCATGAAATTAAAACCGAAATTCTAAATTAATAATTAATGGCCAAATATCAAATTTGGTGGAGCTTTGTTGAAAACTGACAAAGTTATAATTTTTTTTCGAAAGTTTTACCGATTGCTCCTATGGCAGCTATATGATATAGTCGTCCGATCCGGCCCGTTCCGACATATTTACGAGTGAGAGTATATAGAAGACTAACTGCAAAGTTTCATTCAGATAGCTTTAAAACTGAGGGACTAGTTTGCGTAGAAACGGACAGACAGACGGACAGACCGACAGACGGAAATGGCTAGATCGACTCGGCTGTTGGTGCTGATCAAGAATATATATACTTTATAGGGTCGGAGATGTCTCCTTCACTGCGTTGCACACTTTTGACCAAAATTATAATACCCTCTGCAAGAGTATAACAAGAAAGGAAGCTAAATTCGGCTCGCCGTGGTTTATATACCCTTGCAGATTACAATTGAACTATGCAATTCACAACGAAATTCTAAAATAATAATGAATAACCGAATCTCAAAATTTGATTAAAATATGTTGAGAAACAGTTATGATTTGTTCTATTACTTTCCTGATTGTTTCTATGGTAGCCGAATAATAATAAGTACGCAAATCTCAAGTTTAATCAAAATATGTTGAGAAACATCCGAGTTAAGATTTTTTCTACTATTTCCCTGATTTTTCCTATAGCAGATATAGAATATAGTCATCCGATTTTCATGAAATTTAAATCGAAATTCTGGAATAATATTAAGTGACCAAATATCAAATTTGATATGTTGAGAAACAGCGAAGGTATGATTTTTTATATTATTTCCTTGATTGGTCCTATGGCAGCTTTAGGATATAGTCGTCCGATTTTCATAAATTAAAATAAAAATTCTGGAATAATAAAATATGGCATAATCAAATCAAATCATCATAATCAATTTGATAAAAATATGTTGAAAACTGACAAAGTTATAATTATTTTTCGAAAAATTTTGCGATTGTTCCTATGACAGTTATATGATATAGTCGTCCGATCCGGCCTGTTCTGACATATGTACGAGTGAGAGTATATATAAGACTATCTGCAAAGTTTCATTCAGATAGTTTAAAAACTGAGGGACTAGTTGGCGTATAGATAGAGCGACTCGGCTGTTGATCCTGATCAAGAACATACTACGCTATACTTAGTCTTTAATATTTATAATTTCTTGGATATTTAAAAGTTATTTTTCTCAGGTTAATAATGCCGTATTTTTGTATTGTCTTGAAACAAAAAGATAAGCCTAGGTCCCAATCTAAGAGGCTTTTCAGAATGACCTGGTAGAACAGAAAAAGGCATCAATAATTTTTGGGAGACCCAAAGAAAAATGTAAATCAGAGTGGCATTGAATTCACCATTAAGTTTGAACATTATTCTGGCCTATTCCTATTTTCTAATATCCCACACAGAAGCTCGGCAAACCAATCGCTATCATGGAGGAACGTCGTCAGAGAATGCAGGCTTACCGGCGTGCTCGCCGTAAGTTTGCATGCCTTGCCTACATGCTGACGGTTGTCTGGATGCTGCTCGCCCTCATCCAGTGGGTCTTGATTAGCCTTATGTAAGTTGGATGTTAAGAAATATTATGTTGCTAGTCTTGTGTCTGTTGTAGAGATGATCTGGCTAAAATTTTTGTCGACTTGTACTGGTTGAGCGTGATCTTCTTTGCACTGGGGATGATTTTACTTACTCTTTTTATCTTCATCGAGAAAATCCGATATATCAAAGTCCTCAACTGGTTCCTCACCATTGTGATAGTGAGTGTTATAGTGTCTTCATCCTGGATCCCGTCTTATCTCATTCTCTCTCTCTTTCAATCTTGTTCAGGTTGAGTTCGTGATTATCGGGATTTTTGCCCTGGCAGCCAGAGCTCCATGTCCAGATCTGATTTTATGGTTCTTTGTATGCGTGCTGCTGCTTTTCCTGTTTATACTATTTGGATCAATTATACCGGTAAGAAGTGTAAATATTATTTAGGACCTTCGTGTAATGCTCTCCTGCAGCATGACCTCACGCTGGACGTGGTGACCCTCTTCGTGTTGGCCTTCGTTTTCCTTGTGGCCACTATCTATTTTATCATGATGCACGTTATACTGGATATGCCGTACTCCTTTGTGGTCTTCCAGATCTTTATCAGCATTGTGGTACTTCTGGTAAGGAGCATGTGTGTTTGGAAGAATCTGAAATCGCTTAATCACCTATTCCCGTTCCCGTTCCCGTTCCATAGTTCGTTATGTACCATGCTCAGACCATCAATGGAGGACGCTTCGCGGAGATGAGACTTAGCGATTACCTGCTGGCCTCGCTAATTCTCTTCCACGACTTTATCATCTTATTCCTGCTCACTTTCTACGCCCAGGTAGTCTACCACATCGCCTCCAAAGACTCCTCGACTACCACGACTAGCACGACCGCAGCTCCACCTCCAAATCCACCAGCGAAGAGATGAGCTTAATGAGATGATAAAGCGCTTCAGTAAAGTTAAATTCGTAAGAAATATCGGAAAGAATGCTATAAGAGAAATGCACTTAAGGCTCGATTAAGATCTATTGAAGGAAATTCAATTCAAAATTGGAAATGTTTTAAAAATTAAAATTTTTGTTGTATGAATTTGGCTCAAAAAGTAAAAAAAAATTTAATGTATTTTTTTTTTTTTTTTTTTTTTTTTGGGAGTCCCAATAACCATATAAAACGTATTACGGCTTAGTTTAACTGGAACCATTGAAACTTTAATTGGATTTTGGTCTAAACATGAATAATTTGTAAACCGGATAGTTGTGGAGCTAGATTGCTGCTCAGTAGATATCTTACAATAGGATATAGACATATATATATATTATTAAATTTAACATAGATTGGTATTACGATTGATTTGCATTATTGATTGATTTCACAGCAGCGATGGATGACTTACACTTCCGCCTCCGCCCAGGAAAACTCCTACACAGATATGTACAAATAAGCTGAGATATAGAAGAGATCTTAGGTAAACTAGGACAATTTGTGGCTTATGAATAATATTATTATGGGGTTATAGAATTTTTAAGATATGGTGTTAATAAGAAATATTAAGAATAGGGAGTTATAAATATTATTATTTTTGCTTAAATAAAATATTTAAAAATAAGAATGCTTTGAAAATGTGCTCAAATAACTTGGAATTTGTAGAAATATTAATTAATTTTACAAACAAATTATTATAATCCCTTTAAAGACTTGTAACCAAATCCAATTTTTCAAAAAAACAAAACTTCTGATATTTAAACCCCCATTATTTTTGGTATCCACAAATTCCTATAATATATACGTTTATCTGCAGAATAGTATTAACTTAACTAACTAATCCTTAGAGCGACTCCATCGAGGAGGCTGCCGAGCAAATGGTTGCATCCGAGTCACTCTCCCTCTCATGCTGCTCCTGGCCTACTCCATGAGCGGAGAGCATGGGGTGCGAGTTGGGCGAGGCAAAGGACTCCAGCAGCGGCGTGGCCAGCTCGTCCGGGCTGCCCATTGGAGTAGGTGTAGGCGTGGGCGTGCCTCCATCCCTGCTGAGAAGGCTGCTGTCCGTCGAAGAGGAGGAGGAGCAGAGGGAGCGGGACTGCGATTGCGAGGAATATCGCTCCATTAGCAGCTGGCTAAAGGTTTTGGCCGGCCAGTCCGGATCCTCTTCCGGCTGCTCCAGGGTGGGCGTGGCCAGAGGCGTGGGCAGGCGAAAGATGCTGCTGCTAAAGGAGGCACTGCTGGCCGCCAAGGTCTCAAATGGCTCCAGGAATCGCTTGCCATGGTACATGTTGCAGGTGGTGACTGGAGTCAGCAGGCTGTCCACGGATACGGTGACATCCCGACTGGCCAGGGGCAGGGACAAAGGGGATTGGCTTGAAATCCCGTACAGGGCAATGGGTCTGAATTGGTTAAGGGGAGGCGACTTGGTTAGGGATAAAGACTGCGTGAGCGAGTGCGAGGCGGAGCTGCAGCTGCGACTGGGCGTGGACAGGGAGTGGGCATGAACGGGAGCAGGGGGAAGGACACTAAGGGTCCGGCACAGTGACAGCAATTCAGTTTCTGGAATTTAAGAAACAAGAAACTGAGAAGGTTAGCAAAGGGATTGCGGTGACTTTTGAGACTCTCTTGGGTTGCCAACTAGCCACTAGCGATAGACCTAAAGGGACGACTACACTACCTGGGCTTCATACCTTCCGGCGACTCCTCGTTGTCCTCGCGAATGCTGGCCTGACCTCCGGCTGCTGCTTGAGATGCCTGGGAATCGCGCACAGCACTGCGTCCGTACGAGTTGGTGGTGCCTGTGCCCGCGTCCAGAGTTGTCTGCACCACCACATCCATGTGCGAGTCCAGCGAGAATTGTTTGCCGGACATAAGGATGCCACGCACACGTCGCCGCATCGATGGCGATTCTTGGTGCTGCAAGAACAAAGATGTCAGGGACCGAGCCGAGGGTAACTGAGCCTAGAGTTCACTCACCGCTATCCTCACACCCGCATAGGTCTTGGCTAAAAACTCGTCGGCATCGAAGATGGCCGCAAAGGAACCGTTGACCACCTTGGGCGAAAGCGGAGAATTCGAGAGCAACAGGCTTGAGCCGAAGGCTTCACTTTTCTCCTTGGTTTCTAGGGGGGGGGGGGGAATAATAACTTAATTATATATTTTTATTTTAGGGTTTTTTGCAAATAAACAATAATAAATGTTGTAAAATAAAAACAAATATATAAATGAGACGAAATATATTCTCAACGAAAACGATTTCAAGGTGGATCGAGGTGCATTAACAAACTCAAAGTACAAATAACAGAAAATGGTAACGGAACATAGGAACGGAAACGAAAGTAGGAGCAGGAGCAGGAGCAGGAACAGGACCAAGAGCAGGAACAGGACCAGCAGCACGACCAGGAGCAGGATCAGGAGCAATAGCAAAAGCAAATGCTAGACGCAGTAGGCCTTGCGTTTACCCTTGAGATAGACACGATTGGAAATGGTGATATTCATCTCCTCCAGCACCATGGAGGCCACCTGCCGGATCTCCATCCAGTCCTTGACAATGTCATCAAGCGTCGTGTGCGTCGAGGTGATGGTAAAGCGAATCACATACTGGCCCTTCAGCGACGAGGGGATGCAGTGCAGGTTGCCGCGATGATTCAGGCGCTTCAGCAGCTTCTCGGTGATCTCATTATCGCCGCGAATGCGAAAGACCACCAGTCCCAGATGCCGCTTGGCGGGCAGCTCGAACCGATGGTCGGCCAGGACCAAGGCCTCGAACTTCTGGGCCAAACGCACGCCCTCCCGAATGTGCCGTTGCAGACCCTTGATCCCATACGAGCGCAGCACGAACCACACCTTCAGCGCCCGGAAGCGGCGGCTCAGCGGTATCTGCCAGTGCATAAAGTCCACAGCCACCCCGGAATTCTCGTGCTGCAAATACAACGGCTCCACATTGAAGGTCCTGTGCACCGCAGTGCTGTCCCGCACCCACAAAGCTGTGGCATCGAAATGCACCATCAGCCACTTGGAGGGATTGAAGGCCATCGAGTCCGCCCGCTCGATGCCGCGCAGCCAAGTGCGAAACTCCGGGCAGATGAACGCACTGCCTGCATAAGCGGCGTCTACGTGGAGCCACAGGTGATGCTCCGAGCAAACCAAACCGATCTGGAAAGGAAATGAAAGCAAAATCCATTTAAGCGAAAAATTAGTCTCATTTTCTATGGTTATTCATAGAAGGGAGTTGTTTTTTGTTAAAACAACTTAAATCAAGACTGTAGCTTATTGGGAATATAATTACTCCCCGGACAGCACCCACCTCTTCCAGGTTGTCAAAGCTGCAGCTGCCGGTGGTGCCTAGCGTGGCGCAGACCTAAAAATAAACCACCAAAGGACACTTAACTGCTGACATGTATTAATTGGCTCCTGTGGGAGTCGCAGGGAATCGCTGGGAGAATCGAGAAACTCAAGTCTCCGAGTTCCAATTAATTTTGACAGAATGCCACTCACCCAGAAGGGGACCAGTCCCTGCTTAATGTCATCCTCGATGGCCTCGCGCAACAGTTTGCCGCGCATGGCCAGGTCCTCGTCTGCCTCGATGTAGCGCATCCTGACGAGTCCTAGAGTACAGAGAGAGAGAGAGAGAGGGAGAGAGAGTGTGGCTTAGACCATAAGCAGCTTAAACAATAAAAAAGTAGTACACAGCAAGGACTCTAAGGAAATCGTAGCTAAATCTTAGGGAAACCCACCAATCAGCGCCGCCTTCTCCACACTGGAGTGCGCCTGATCCGAGCAGTAGGCCACCAGTCGGGCATTGATTTCAGCATCCTGGTAGCCCGGATGTCGCTCATGGAATCGCTGAATCGCACGAGTACGTCCCGCCAGCAGGCAGACCAACGTAGCCTCACTGGCCGTCGTCTGGAGTACTCCGCCGCCCTGGCTATTGGGACTCAGGTGAAGGAAGGCATCCGGCAAACCAATCATCTTGCCCAGCCAGTTCATCACAATGATCTCCAGCTCCGTGCAGGCGGGCGAACTGGCCCAGGTGAAGCCCAAACAGTTAATGGCATCCGCCAGCATGTCGCCCAGGAGCGAGGGCATCGAGTTGAGGGCCGGGAAGTAGGCGTGCATGTGCGGCGACTGCCAGTGGGTGATGCCCGGCATGACAATGCGCTCCACATCGGCGAAGATCTTGGGCCATGCCTCGCCCTCAATGGGTGCGGACTCGGGCAGCAGCTGACGCATATAGCCGGGACTCACATCCGGAAAGACACGACGCTCCCGTATGTTTTCTAGATAGTCGGCTATATAGTCCACCATTTCCTTGCCTTAAACATGGGTTTAAATAAAATATTAAAGTAAAGTTAAAATTTAAATAGTATTAAATTAAAGTTAACGTTTCAATTCAATCAATCGGCCAATAGCTGGGCTTTTCTTGGCCCTGGCAAGAATTCAATTACTTGGCCATCAAACGAAGACAAACGGCTGGGACAAATCCTCCTCGGGGCTAATCAAATATACGCCCCGTTGGACGGGATTTCCATCCGGCATTTACATACGCTTCTGACTCTGTGTTTATGGCTTTATGGCCTTTTATGGACTCACCCCGCTGACGGTATTCCTTGAAGTCCATGCTGCTGCAATCGTTCCGCTTTTTAACCCCTTTACTGACGCAGATCCCGTGCAATTGTCGTGCGAAATCAGTGTTTGTTACTCGTAACTGAGTCGCTGTGAGTTTGGCCTAATCCCTTTGGACTTCTAGCTGTGTGTGTCTCTCTAGGCCAGCTCCATTTTTCGGGGGACTTGGACTAAATCGGTATGGCAAATGTGGTGGAGGAATGTCAACCACTGACCGCTGGCAAAACACAGAGAAAAAACGTTGAACAATATAATGAAAATAGCGATACTTGGCCAACGCACACTTCCGATTTTGTGGGGCTTCTGGAAAAAAAAAGAGGAAAGAAAAGCGCTTGGAAATACCGTCAGCTGTTAAAACACAGGGGTGGACCTGGGGCTTAGCTGCTGGAAGAAGGGTTTCTCACTGACTCGGTCACCTAATTAAGCCAGCGATAATATTTGTTCTATATGACTAAGGGCTCATTGGGATCGTGGCCTGCTTTTATAGGACCGCAGAAAATCAATTAGATACCAGAATAGCAAATCCAATCCGATACGATTCCGTGGCGGGATGTTGTGTCGACAAGTTGTACGAACATGGAAATAAATGTCAGTCAGTCCACCTGCGCGGCACGATACCTGGGGCGGTGACACAGGGGATGGCGCTCGTTTCCAGATCGCGGACGATCCCCAACAAAATTCCGTTTAAATTGTCAAAAGCGCTCTCTAATTGTTTATGCTTGCTGACTCGCATAGCTCGGTTATATATTCTAAACACCGCCAATTAAATATATATCTCGACCGATCTGTGCAACGGCAACTCGTGCAGGAGCTGTGCATCTCTAATTCTCCAACTGCATTTTGTCATGCATTTAGAACGAAGAAAACATGAATGTTGATTGCATTTAATTGTTTATTGCATTTAATGTTTAACCAATGTTGTGATAGTCTAAGAATTCAACACAATGTTGCTGGCGGTGGAGTTGTAGATTGAAATTTGTGGCTATAAATTGCACAAATTAATTTTATAATCTTAAATCTTTAGAAACATCAGTTTAACATAGTTTAATAATTATATTGTTAAATTATATTTTAAAATGATAATGAGGGTGTATATTTATTGAAATTATTTAAGGATTTATTGGAAATATCTGTTAAATATTTGTACTTGAGCTTCTGAAATTGTGGAAAACTTTCCTGAAAATCCACTAGGAGCTTTCCTCAAATTTTAGTTGCTTATTAATTTATATTTCTAGATTATTACCAAGCCAGGAAATATTTAAATCTTAACAAAACACTTGTTTTATTTATTTATATTATTTTATTACCAAATTAAACACACAAAATCACAATCGAAGCAAAAGTCACCACGCACAGGACTCGACCCAGAGTCAAAACTGAATGAAATCTGTGGCCGACAGGATCTATTTATACTCGGAAACTGTTGCTTAGCTTCGGGCAAGACGAAGGACATTTTCATCCAATGAAAATGCGATTAAACAGCAGGATGGCTATTTTCCTAATGTGAGTGACAACAACAATCAGCTTAGCGGAAAAGCGTGGGAGCAGCTGGGATAATTGAAAACTCCTTAATGAACTTTAAATACCCTTTACTATGATTATTTTTAATAAAATAAAATACTATTCAATAGACATTTTGTAGTATTTTTAATTAATATTAAGTATTATTTATAAATATTAAGCTTGTGCAATGTTTCTAATATATTAGTTGTTGACAAACAATGTAGTAGATATTACAATATATTATATTATTTTAATTTATTCATGTTTTATTCTTATATTTTAAGAGTTGACATAAGGTTATCCTCCATCTAAAAGATATTAAATTATATATAAAATATTTAAATTAGAAATTATTTTTAACAAAATATCATTTGTATGATTTCAATATGATTTCTTTATTATTATTTTTCATTATTTATTTATTTTTCTAAGAAAATATAATTATATAATGTAATAGAAAATGATTAATATAAAGAAGAGTTTATGAAACTCCGTTTATTTCTATATCCTTCACGTATCTCCAATATACCTCTTAGTAACCCTCCCTCGCAGGGAAGAGTATTTAAAATCAGCAACAGGCTGTTGTTGGGCGACCGAACAGGACGAAGGCAGCACGACAAAGAGAGACACAGAGAGGGAGGTTCAAGGAATGGCCAATGGCGACGAGTGTCCTTTTCGTAGGGCCCCAAACAGCTGGCCAATCGCTGGCGGGCAACTCCAGGCAGGATCAACAGGCTGTCGGCCAACACTGCTGCCTCCGTTCATCTTTTCCAACTGTAAATACCCCATTTGGCCAGATTAAAAGACGTTTCCCAAGGGAAAATACAAAGCGGACAGGAAGGCATAAAATCTGAAATAAAATCTGAAGTTAGTTGGAAGTTTTTTTTTTGTAAGTTAGCTCCGAAACGCCCCGAAATATCGGAGAAGCAAATCAAGCGCCCCGCTCATTACACACTTGTTACAAGGTAAAGGGGTGGGGTAAGAGGGAACACTGAGGAAAAGGAGATACAGAGAGAAAGAGAAAGAGGGGTCAATGAGCTTTGTACTCGTCTCCGCGGAGACTGAAAATTTCGACAAAATACCGCTACATTGAATGGCTTTTGCACGTCGTCTTCGACTGTGCGAGTGTGTGTGTGAGTGTGTATCTGTGTGTATTACCAAATATTGAGCAATAAGAATAAGAATTTCGGTTTCTTTTGGGCATGAGTCGTCGCCGTCGACAGGGCAGCAACAGTTACAAAGCGGCTTTTGTTCTCTCCCCCGCTCTTTCTTTGCATTCTTATTAAATTTGCGTCTATAAATACATTTTGTGTAAGCTTTTATTTAGCTGCAAGCAACAGATAAATTCATTTCAAAAGTGCATGTGCATACAAAAAAAATTAAAAAGAGCACAGAAAAGCAAGGAAACGAGGAAATATATTTTCTCTTAGCTCGCAGCTCACCTGTGTGTGCTTTCTCTTAAGCCGATCGCTTAGGCTTTCTCTCTCTTTGTACTTTCTTTACTCCCTGTCTCTTTGGCATTCTCTTCCGCTCTCTCTCTCTCTCTTTCTGGCGCTCTGCCTGGGTTTTTTCGTGTGTTTTGATTCCTTCATTCTTGAGCGCTAAGAACGTTCGTTGACCTCCGTTGCCGAGTGTTGGGGCCTCTGCTTCTTCTGCTTGTTCTTCTTCTTCTTCTGCTGCTGCTGCCGCTTAGCGGTACTTCTCAACCTGTTTTTCACCTCTCCCGCGCTCTCTCTTTCTGCCTGAGTGTGTGTGTGTGTGTGTTTGCCGTAGAAGTCTTCCTGTTTATTCAGCGATTAAAGGTGCAACTGAGCAAGCTCCGATGACGGGCCCCAAAAAAGAGACAACAACAAGTACAAAAGATACAACAACGTCACGGGTTTCGGGTCTCTGACTCTTTTGAGTATGAGTACAAATACGAATACGATTGCGAGTACCAACCAGTAGGAGTTCGAGTACTATAACTCTGGTTCCGAACTTTCGGACATAACATCCCAATCTCTGATTCTCTGATGAAATGCACGCATGACTCCAGCATGTGGTATTTGTATCTGTAAACTCTCAATACAGTTTTACATCCATAATACAAAATATAGCCTCCGAAATTTGTTAAATATCGCCCTTTTTGATTATTTATATATGATCCTAAAGATCCTCCAATATTGGATATATTTAAAAATAGGTTTGATAGTAAATTCTATATAGTAAATATCACATAAAAAAACCGTATACTTATACCTTATCTTTAGATACAGATTATACAGTTCGTAGTTAGTATTTCATTTACTTCCTGGTCCAAGGCCAATAATTAAAGGTATTGTCTATAAATCAGCCAACTAAGATACATATTTTCAGAAGCAAATTAATATTATTATTTAATTGTATCAGAAAATATAGCATAGTATAAGATTGGCTCAACGATATTTTTGCTATCTTTTATCACATTTTATCTCTTTTAGTATCTTTTAATTTCTTTTTGGCATCTTTTGATATTTTTTTAAATCTTTTGGTATGCTTTTGATACATTTCAGGTATCTTTTAGTATCTTTTGGTATCTAAATGGTATCTCATGATCAAATACATATCACATATTTACTTACTAATTATTTATGTATCTTAAACCCCAAAAAAAAACCCCACTGTTCTATACACCCAGTGTTCTCCCTAGTATGATTTCACTGTTTTCTTTATATTTTCGGTTGCTGCGTGGATATTTTTGGGCAGTGATCACGCATTTAATTAGCAGGAATTCTTACAGGTGTGTTGGTGGTGGTGATGGTGTTTTGCTGGTTGTTGTGCGTGTGTTCCAACTTCTTGAAGCTCCTTTCTCCTTTCTCGGCTGAGCTTCTGTTTCTGTTGCTGTTTCGGTTTCAGCTGGTTTCTTTTATTCTTTTCTTTTTTTTACTCGCCTCCGCACAGGTTCCCGGTTAGCGCCCGAGGATGATGCTTCCACTTCCACTGCACTCCATGAAGATGATGATCATGATCATGATCATGGGATGCAACGGGTCTTCGACTCGGCCTCTCGCCATTTAGTGTGCAATCGATTGTCCCCACGTCCAGTCCAGTCCCCACGGATTCCGGATCCCAGATTCCAAGTCTGAGTCAGAAGCTCTCCTTCCTGACCCGATCCATTCCAAGCCGCTTCGTTCCGCTCGCCGGCGAGCGATCATCGTCATCGTCATTATCATCATCACAGTCTCCGTCGGTGGCTAATTTCACCGTTTGAAAACTGTTTGAACTAATTCGCGGGTTCTACGATCATGATCATGATCTGGTCGAGTGAAGAGTTCAAAGCCTTGACACTGCTCCAATGAGTTCAAGTGTGTTTATGTGAATGAAAGTCATCTGTTCATTGATGAGAGCCAAGAATCTGGAACTACCATGCCAAGCACCATCAGAGGTGAGTGGGCGGTGGGAATGGTACTACATATATTGTAAAATTTATATTTTATTGATATAAAAGGAATATATATTATAATAAACAAGAAAGGAAGCTAACTTCGGTTCGCCGAAGTTTATATACCCTTGCAGATTGCAATTGAACTCTAAAATTAAATTCGAAATTCTGAAATAATAATAAGTGGTCAATTCCCAAATTTTATTAAAATATTTTGAGAAATAGCGAAACTCTGATTTTTTTATTATTACCCTGATTGTTCCTATGGCAGCTATAGGATATAGTCGTCTAATTTTCATGAAATTAAAACTAAGATTCTCAAACAATATTAAGTGGCCAAATCTCAAATTTGATGAAAATATGTTGAGAAACAGCGAAGTTAGGATATTTTCTATTATTTTCCTGATTGTTCCTATAGCAGCTATAGGATATAGTCGGCCGATTTTCATGAAATTAAAACTAAAATTCTGAAAGAATATTAAGTGGCCAAATCTCAAATTTGATGAAAATATGTTAAGAAGCTGCGGAGTTATGATTTTTTTATTATTTTTCTGATTGTTCCTATGAGAGCTATAGGATATAATCGTCCGATTTTCATGAAATTAAAACCAAAATTCTGAATTAATAATTAATGGCCAAATATCAAATTTGGTGGAGTTTTGTTGAAAACTGACAAAGTTATAATTTTTTTTCGAAAGTTTTACCGATCCTTCCTATGGCAGCTATATGATATAGTTGTCCGATCCGGCCCGTTCCGACATATTTACGAGTGAGAGTATATAGAAGACTAACTGCAAAGTTTCATTCAGATAGCTTTAAAACTGAGGGACTAGTTTGCGTAGAAACGGACAGACAGACGGACAGACGGACAGACGGACAGACGGACAGACGGACAGACGGACATGGCTAGATCGACTCGGCTGTTGATGCTGATCAAGAATATATACTTTATAGGGTCGGAGATGTCTCCTTCACTGCGTTGCAAACTTCTGACTGAAACTATAATACCCTGCAAGGGTATAAATATACAAGCTTTAATGATATGTGTCAACAGAGGTTAATGGTAATTGGAATGTTATAGCTGCAATTATAGGTATTATTATATATATGTAGATATAATATAGAATCCCAATTTTAATATTATTATTGATTATATACAGAAATTAAATAATAATATAATATATAGGAGACACTAATATTAATACTGTATGGTATTAAAAATATTATAGTAATATTTCAATTATTCTGTTATTTATTATAAAATTTAAAATATTACAAATATATCTTTTATTTAGTTTTCGATAACTCATTCTTTTAGATATTACAATTAAATTCCTAATAAATAAAAAATACTTTTTTATAGATAATATATTTATGATCTCAGCTTTGCTTAAATTAAAAACGTAATTGATTTGTTTTAAACTTTAAAATGAAAGCCCAAAAAAGTAGGCAAATTTAAGCTGTTTTTAAAAATAATTAGCTTTACAAATAAATAAGTTTTTTTTTGTTATCTTTCAATATCAGGATGTATCTTTACTTTTTCTTTAAACGCTTTATCTTTACTTTTTTTAATTGTTAAAATAAAAAGGAAACAGACCAGCATACCTTATACACATATTCTTAAGTGATAATCCAGGCTTAGAAAAGGTTACTATCTTGCAAACATAATAAATTTCTTAGGTGTTGAAAATATATTATTAAACCATACAATATGCAATCATTAGACTATATAAAGAGACATCTTAATCCAGTAATTGCATTAAAGCCACAATCTTGTCTGAAACCAAGTTTCCAAAAGCTAAATATGAGTTTCTCTGGGCCACCGTCAACCTTGCTTGGCTAAGACCGACCGTCTAATGTAATCATTAGGCACAGAAAAAAAATAACAAAAAACATTAATTGATTATAAAAGGCAACGGCTTTCAATAGCCGCAAATAAATGGATGGAATATGCAGTCAAGCTGCAAGACATGCAAGGCAAGAAACGCAGCGAAGCTAGCTGCTGGATTTCCGATTCTAGCCAAAAGATTTTACCATTTTACCACATCTTCAAGGCAGCAGCACAACGGCAATGGGCAAAATGTTGCCTCATCGACAGCAGCGGGGCTGCAATAAACCAGTCGGAGGTTGGAAGTCGCAGCTAATCTTGCAACACAGTTGCGCAACAAAGAATCCGAGGCAACGGTACTAACGTGTTTCTCGGTGGCTATTGTGGCTACAAGTTCTTTCTGTTCTTTAGCGTCTTTTTTTCTTTTTCTTCTTGGCAATCAGCTTTGAGCCAGTTGCGTGTAACAGGTTTTTCCTCTTGAATAACTGGGACTTTCTTACGGGACTTTTTCGGAGAGTTTCTGCCAGAAGAAAACAGGTTAGAATCGGCACAGAGACTTGCAATAGATGAGGCAACACAAGCCAGCAAGCTGGCAGCCGCAAGAAGTTTACAACGGTGAGGCACACATTTTCACGTTCACGTTAGAACCAACGGTGTTTTAGCCAAGTTAGCTGCAAGAGTCGCTGGCAGAACCAGTTAGCTCTTGATTGTTGTTGCGCAAGCGGCCAACAGGCAGTCAGCAGTTAGCAGGCAGCAGTCAGCAGCTCGAAGCACCACAAAATAAATCTAACATGATTTAAGCAACGGAAAAACATGAAATATTAATGCCAATGCCTGACTCTTGGCTACGAATCAGCCGTCAGAGGGCCCTCTAATGATGGCCAATATCCGAGATCTGTTAGGTTCGGGCCCAGTTAGGCGATTAGTCCAAATTCGCCGTGCCAGAGTTGGCCAATGCCCGACTTGTTCTCCCTTTTTTTCGCAGTCTTAGTCTCTTGGGGGTCACTTCACGCAGTTATGGAATGAATTGTTGCGGTTATATAGCTGTTATTGGGTTTATCTTTCATGGAAAACTGGGGGCCTGTGGCGGTGCAAGTTATTAACAAATTTTTGGAATTTATTTTTTGGTTAATTTTAACACCTAAAGCTGAGAAAATATGAATATATCAAGCAAGATATATATTTTCTTTACTGGTGTAATATCATTGGTTATTAAACATATATTGAGCTTTGCATATTATTTGTGGATTGTTAATAGACTATATTATATGGGTTTAATATCTTAATGACTATTACTTTCCTTAAGCATTTTTAACTGCTTTGTTATACCCTTGCAGGGTATTATAGTTTCAGTCAGAAGTTTGCAACGCAGTGAAGGAGACATCTCCGACCCTATAAAGTATATATATTCTTGATCAGCATCAACAGCCGAGTCGATCTAGCCATGTCCGTCTGTCAGTCTGTCCGTCTGTCCGTCTGTCCGTCTGTCCGTCTGTCCGTCTGTCTGTCCGTTTCTACGCAAACTAGTCCCTCAGTTTTAAAGCTATCTGAATGAAACTTTGCAGTTAGTCTTCTATATACTCTCACTCGTAAATATGTCGGAACGGGCCGGATCGGACAACTATATCATATAGCTGCCATAGGAACGATCGGTAAAACTTTCGGAAAAAAATTATAACTTTGTCAGTTTTCAACAAAACTCCACCAAAGTTGATATTTGGCCATTAATTATTAATTTAGAATTTCGATTTTAATTTCATGAAAATCGGACGACTATATCCTATAGCTCTCATAGGAACAATCAGAAAAATAATAAAAAAAATCATAACTTCGCTGTTTCTTAACATATTTTCATCAAATTTGAGATTTGGCCACTTAATATTCTTTCAGAATTTTAGTTTTAATTTCATGAAAATCGGCCGACTATATCCTATAGCTGCCATAGGAACAATCAGGAAAATAATAGAAAATATCCTAACTTCGCTGTTTCT
>VNJQ01003693.1:0-12498 GCA_008042515.1 Drosophila truncata | reverse complement strand
TTCCTCTCACTTGGATCAGTTAGCTCAGTAGAAATTTTAACATCAATCGGTCCTGATTTTACAGCCTCATTCTGGTATGAGAGATCCACAACAACAATTGGTGCCTTACTCATGAATTCTAATGGGGATTGTTCACACAGGAACACGCACAAATAAAAATAAATATCTTTTGGTTATTTGAACCTCTGCAGGAGTGCACTGTCTAGCACATGTGTGTATATCTGTAAGTACAGCCGCCGCTTGGGCCTAGCATAAAACATGTATCTAGAAAACCTCCTACGAGTGGTCACCACATGTCTCTAAAGATAAGGCATATCGGCTAGCGGAAAATTCCCGCTTTCACCTAGAGCCCTTAGGGAAACAGATAACCCCTGCGTGGGTTTGTTTAGAGATAAGTCTATGCGATGTTCATATTAGCTACCTAAGCTAGGACTTTAAGGAAATAAATTCAGTTTGAAATATCAACTCAACAAATGTAGACGTTTGCTTTATTTGCAGCCTCTCTTACATTTTGGTCAATCGAGCCTTCAAAGATATTTACTTTGAAAAACTCTGCAGTTTCCCCCTATATGGTAAGGGACTCAGAGAAAGGCCAGCTCCTTTAAGCATAGCAAAATTACACTTGCAGCTAAAGGTAGCAAAAATAATTAACTCTTGTTTCCCGCTATATGGTAAGGAACAGAGTATCACATTAAAAGCAAAAGGATAAATAAGAGTCCTTATTGTTTAAAAATTTATTATTTTTCCAACTCAACAAATTGGTTGGCTTAATAAAAATAATTTTGTTAAAATTAATTTTTGTGGTCGGAAAATCGGCAAAATACAAAACAAAAGTGAAGGCGTGCTAAGGCTTTAACATTAGCAGTGAGTGTAAATGTGAAGAATAAAAAGTTCCCAAAATAAAAATAAATAAATAAATAAATGCCATAAGAGCATAAAAATACTTAACTCACGTTAAGTTAAACTGGAACTTAGTGCCAAAATCAAAAATAAAGTGACAAATTCAACACAGACACCTCCAAACCAAAACTAAAAAACAACAACCAAAAAACTAAAACCAAAAGAAGACGACATTAGAAGGAAGGACGACCGCAGTAACAACAACTGTGTCAGCGACAACAACGGCAACAACAAATATAGCAGCAACAACAACAAATATAACAACAACAAATATAGCAGCAACAACAACAGCAGCAACAAAAAGCAGCAGCAACAATAACAGCAGCAGTAGAAGACAACAGCGGCAACAAGGAGCTAAGTCAATTAAAAATTTTTTTTTTTACCTATACATATACTTATTTTAATACGCACATACATATATTAAAAAGAAAAAAAGATATATATACTAAAAGAAAACGCAAAGGTTGGCGATAATAATATTATAAACCCTTTTAAAAAGATTTTTTAAGTTGCTATATAAAATGTTGTCCGAAAAAACGATTCAGTTTCTTTCTCAGCAGGCCGAAATTACGTTGGAATTTAGAAAGTTGGAAGCAAAACCAACGATAAATTCCAACGAATTCGCTAAGCTAGAGGAGCTTAGGAATATTTTCGTTTCAAATCATACAAATTTATTAAAGATCGGCGTTGTCGATCACGAGTATTTTAACTCGAAACAGTATGATTTAATTATGATGGTTTTGGCACAACTAAAAATTAAATATGAAAAGGTGATAGGTAATCCCGTTGAGCAAATAATGCCCAATAAAAACCCTGAGAAAATGGGTAGTTTAGGGAAAGATTTGAAAATTGCCATTCAGCAAAAAATAGTGGCCAATGAAAACCCTGAAAATATGGGTAGTTTGGGGACACAAAATTCTAAAAATTCGAGTGACAGCGCTCATAAAATAGAGCTGTCATTCCATAATATTGTTGGGCAACTAAGATGTTATCTAGAGGAAACATCAAAACTTATAGACAGAAGCCCAGATTTCCTTAATATAAGAAAAAATAAAATAGAATTCTTTTGGAATAAGGTGGTTAACATAATCGAACAAGTTAACACCTATTTCGAAAGTTCGGTGTTCGATGATGAAATAAGCGAACTGGAATTCGACAAGCAAAATATTTAAACAGCCATCAAAAGCCGACTCAGCGGAATAAATAATATTTCTGAAGTGTCGACGGTGGTTAAGGTAGAGGATTTACCAACCCTGCCAAAAATTCAAATTCCCACCTTCTTTGGGGATTCCAAGGAATGGGATTTGTTTAATGAGCTCTTCACAGAGCTCATTCATACAAGAGAGGATCTCAGTCCTTCTCTTAAATTTAACTATTTAAAGGCAGCATTAAAAGGAGAAGCCAGGAATGTGGTTACCCATTTGTTGCTTGGATCTAGAGAAAATTATCAAGCCACTTGGGATTTCTTAACAAAACGGTATGAGAATAAAAGAAAAATTTTCTCAGACCACATAAATCGGCTTATGGATATGCCAAATTTAAATTTGGAATCCAGTAAGCAGATAAAAACATTTATTGACACGATTAATGAGTCAGTTTATGTAATAAAACTAAAGGCACAATTGTCCGAAGATGTGGATGCAATTTTTGCGCACATTATCCTTCGAAAATTTAACAAAGAGTCGATTAATCTTTACGAAAGCCATGTAAAAAAGACAAAAGAAATTCAATCACTGTCTGATGTCATGGACTTTTTAGATCAAAGGCTCAATTCAATTTCTTCATTTTCACAGGAAAACAAACCTGTTAAGAAAATTGAAACAAATATTACTTATAACAAAAATTATAGTGAAAATTGTGCGTATTGCAAGTTACCGGGGCATTATTTAATTCAATGCCATAAATTTAAAATATTGAGCCCAGCAGAAAGGTCTGACTGGGCAAGAAAAAATCGTATTTGCCTGAGATGTCTTAGGCATTCATTTGATAAAAATGTACAAGCGAGCAACTTTGCTTGACTTGTAACAAGCCCCACCATACATTACTTCACTTTACAGGGCATAAACAGGAAAAAGTGAATACCTGTAGGACAACAGAGCAAGCGTTATTAGCCACTGCCCTGGTCCAAGTAAAATCAAGGAATGGGGGGTTTGAGACATTAAGAGCTTTGATTGACAGTGGGTCGCAAAGTACAATTATATCTGAGGAAGCTTCACAAATTTTGCAATTACCTAGAATTAAAAGTTATACACAAATTAGTGGTGTTTCCTCCACTAAAAACTGCATTTCTAAGCATAAAGTGAATTTGCAAATTAAAAGAAATGAAAGCAAAGGTAATTTGACAGTAGATGCGATTATTCTTCCAAAGTTGATGAAGGCACTACCAGTTCAATTAGTAAACATAGACACTTCCAGGTGGAATAAATTCCGGCTTGCTGATCCAGAATTTAATAAACCAGGTAGAGTGGACCTTATTATAGGAGCAAATTTATATTCTCACATTTTTAAAAGTGGGTTAAAGAAAATAGACGGACTCCTCGGTCAAAATACCGAATTTGGTTGGATTGTGTCAGGCTGCACAAGATCTAAGGGCAACAATACGATAGTTGCAACCATGATCGAGTCCAAAGATTTGGAGAGATTTTGGGAATTGGAAAAGGATGACAACAATGACATAGAAACTGAATTTTGCGAAAACAATTTTATTAAAACTACCACGAGAGATTCTAAGGGTAGATATATTGTTAGGATTCCATTCAAGGACGATACATCCTTAGGGGAATCAAAGCCACAAGCAATGGCGCGGCTCATTAACATGGAAAAGAAATTTCAGCGAAATGAAAAATTAAGAGATGCTTACAAAAAGTTTATGACGGAATATATGGATCTCGGTCATATGATCGAATCCAAGAAAGAGGGAAAATATTACTTACCTCATCAAGCCGTACTTAGGGATTCCAGCCTAACCACTAAATTAAGAGTAGTATTTGACGCTTCGGCTAAAACTACTAACAATAAAAGTCTCAATGACATTATGTGGATTGGACCCCGAGTTCAAAAAGATATTTTCAACATAATTTTAAATTGGCGTAAATGGGAATACGTCATATCAGCGGACATCGAAAAAATGTACCGGCAGATATTCATTGATGAAAAAGATCAGGAATATCAATATATATTGTGGAGAGATTCTCCCGAGGATAAAATAAAGTCTTACAAATTAAAAACAATAACATATGGGACTGCATCTGCTCCATATTTAGCTACTAGAGTTCTAGTAGACATAGCCGATAAATGCAAAAATGAAGCACTCGGAAAAATAATTAGGAACGACTTTTATATGGACGATTTCATGACAGGTGCCAATTCGATAGAGGAAGCAATAAATATAATACAAAATATTTCTCGCGAATTCATGTCAATTAATCTGAATTTAAGAAAATGGATTTCGAACAAACCAGAGATATTAGAAGTTGTAAAAGATACAGGGGACAACAAGATAATATCTATCAAAGATAATGAGTCCGCGAAAACATTGGGACTTCAATGGGAACCCCAAAAAGATGACTTTAAGTTTGAGGTCAACTTAGGGAGTACAAAAAAAGAAAATAAACGTACTGTTCTCTCAATTTTATCAAAAATTTATGATCCCTTAGGATGGTTAGCCCCAGTAACCATTACAGGGAAGCTTTTTATACAGAAACTCTGGCTTTCAGAAAATAGCTGGGATCAGGAATTATCAATTGATGATGCCCAAGAATGGTCAAGTTATAAAGAAAAACTGGAATTGCTAGGAAAAATCAAAATACCAAGATGGATTCAAAGCAGATCCAATTCTTTCATTGAACTCCATGGGTTTGCCGATGCATCTGAAAAAGCATATGCCGCCGTAGTATATGCAAAAGTAGGGAAGCTGGTTACGATAGTAGCTAGCAAAAGCAGGGTAAACCCAATTAAAAATAGGAAAACGATTCCGAAACTTGAGCTATGCGCTGCTCATCTTCTTAGTAAGCTACTACTAAAAATTAAGGAGTCAATTGATAATGCGCCTAAAATATACGCATGGAGTGACTCTACCATTACGTTGGCTTGGATCAAAGGTGGTCAAAGCAAAATCAAATTTATTAAGCATAGGACCGATGACATTCGAAAGTATAAAGAAGTAGAATGGAATCACGTAAGATCTGAAGATAATCCAGCTGACGCGGCTTCAAGAGGAATTCCCTCAAGCGAGTTAATTAATTTTGATCTTTGGTGGAATGGACCAAGTTGGCTGAAAGAATCAAAAGAAAATTGGCCACCTCAATCAAATGCTGAAGAAGAAGAAATAAGTGTCAATACAATATTGACAGCCGATAGGGATATTATTTATAACCTGTTGGGAAATTATTCATGTATTCACAAATTAAAAAGAATAATGTGTTACATTATTCGATTTGTTAATATAAAAACAAGAAATAAATCTTATCCGCGTTGCATAACAGCTAAGGAATTACAGTACGAATTCCAATTTGGTTCAGAGCTCAACTGATTGCTTAACAGAAAAGAAATTAAAATTAATTCTAAAATCTTAAGCTTGCATCCATTTCTTGATCAAAATAATATTATCAGAGTAGGTGGCAGATTACAAAATTCCAATGCCAGATTCGAAGTAAAGCATCCAATTATTATCGATAAAGGTCACATTTCGTCGTTAATAATAGAAAATGCTCATAAGGAAACCCTGCATGGCGGAATAAATTTAATGAGAACACATATTCAGCGAAAATATTGGATCTTTGGATTACGGAATTCCCTGAAGAAAAAATTAAATGAATGCACGAAATGTGCAAGATATCGCCATATTACCGCACAACAAGTAATGGGAAATTTACCCAAATATAGGGTAACAATGGCATACCCATTTTTAAATACAGGAATTGATTACGCAGGGCCTTACTATATAAGATGTTCCAAAAATAGAGGTCAGAAAACATACAAAGGATATGTGGCGGTATTTGTGTGTATGGCAACAAAGGCGATACACTTGGAAATCGTAAGTGATTTAACTTCTGACGCCTTCTTAGCAGCACTCAGGAGATTTATTGCAAGAAGAGGAAAATGTGTCAGTATCTATTCCGACAATGGAACAAATTTTGTGGGTGCAGCAAGAAAGTTAGACGAAGAACTGGCGAAGGCAATACAAGAGAATTCTGTAGTTGCATCTCAACTCGAGAAAGAAGGGATTGAGTGGCATTTTATCCCCCCGGCAGGACCTCACTTTGGAGGTATCTGGGAGGCCGGCGTAAAATCTATGAAATACCATTTAAAACGAGTGATTGGAGATAGTATATTGACATACGAAGAGATGTCAACCTTGCTATGCCAAATAGAGGGAGTGTTAAACTCACGACTCCTGTATCTATCAGATAATGATATAGAGGATAATGAAGTTCTAACGCCGGGTTACTTCTTAATAGGACGACCACCATTAGAAATAATCGAACCTATAAATGATAACCAGAAAATAGGTAATTTAGATAGGTGGAAATTAATCCAAAAAATGAAAAGAGATTTTTGGAGGAAATGGAAGGAGGACTACTTGCATACCTTGCAACAAAGGTATAAATGGAAAAAAGATATCCCGAATATTGAAACAGGGCAAGTAGTACTCTTGAAGGATGAAAATTGCCACCCAGCCAGATGGCCAATGGCAAAGGTAGAAGAAGCTTACAAAGGCAAGGACAATAGAGTTAGGGTAGTCAAAATCCCAGAAGCGTCATTTACAAGACCAATTACAAAGATTTGCCCTTTAATTGGTGTACAAGAAATGGATGACGCAGGACAAATTCCGATCGCAGATACTAAAAGAAGTGTATCTCCTAGATTGTCGAAGTTAGGCAGTATGACGATATTGATGTTGCTTGCTTTGCTTTGCCAGTTATCAAGTGTTACACCGACGACTATATTCAAAATCTTAATAGCACTGCGGCAATTTATTTAGATCCATTGGGAGCTGTAGAAATAGTAAGCACATCTTGGAATTTAGTGATCTATTATAAAATGGATCCATATTTCAAGATGATTACAAAAGGTAATTTGCTCATAAAGGGGATGAGAAAGGTTTGTGAAAGGCTTCATAGCTTTGAAGAGCAATGTAGTCTAGTTTTGGATAATATGCAAAGTCAATTATCGGAACTAGAAGACAACAATAAATTATTTATGATGCAGCCAAAATCCAGAAGCAAGCGTGCCCCGCTCGAGTTTATGGGTTCATTATATTATATTTTATTTGGAATAATGGATGAGGATGACAGAGAACAATTAGAAGAAAATATGAAGAATTTATTAGACAACCAGAATAATATAGATAAACTAGTTCAGAAACAAACATCAGTGGTTGATTCAACTACTAATTTATTAAAAAGAACAACCGAAGACGTTAACGCAAATTTTAGGAGTATGCAAGTTAGAATTGAGAACATGACAGCAGTTCTTCAAGAAAATTATTATGTCTATAAGGAATCGATAAAGTTCTTTATGATAACAAAACAACTGAACTCCCTGATTGAGGAAGGTGAAAAGGTGCAGGCAGGCATAATTAGCCTTTTGATCGATATTAATCATGGTCGGCTTAATCATTAGCGCTAAGGTGCCTCAGTTTAGTAGGCATTATTCAGACTCATTCCGGTACCAATTAGGAATGAAGATCAGATGATCATGGTGCATACAACCTCCGAATATTTAATTTATAATTTTGAGATTGATTCTTATCACATAATGACTGAAGCAACCTTAAATCAATGCCAGAAATGGCAACCGAATAAAAGGATTTGCAAAGGAAGTTGGCCCTGGAATTCTGCGAATGACAACGCATGTGAGATTCAGCCGCTAAAGCCAAATAGAGCTGCGAATTGTATTTATAAACAAATCGTGGATTCTAAAAGTTACTGGGTAGAGTTGGATAAGAAAAGTAGTTGGTTGTTTAAAGTTCCTATCAATACCAAAGTCAGACTGCAATATACTGACTCTCAAATACAGTTAGTTGACCTGCCTCAGCAAGGCGTACTAAGTATTGCCATATTGTACGGCACGGACCGACGATAAGATCTTAGTTGCCCATCATAATATTCAATCTGAAAGCGAGGAAACGCTATCAACATCATATATAGGAGATATCAATGAAGTTCCAAAGATTATTTGGGATCCGCTAAAACTAACAACATTAAATCATACTGTTGAAATTGAACGATTAAATAATGAAATTAAATACATGAAAGAACATCATTACAACTTAAAAGATTTACATTTCCATCACATTTCCGGACATGCTGGTTTAATGATTGCGTTAGTAATTATGATAATTTTAATAATATATTTTGTACGAAAATGTGCTGTTAGACAAAGACTGCAAGCAATAACCTTTTCCGACCCATTGCCAGTCAAATAAATGTTAACAATTAAGATCAAACAAAATAAATAAATATATAAAAAAAAAATATATATTAATAAATACAGTCCACTATATCGATGTTTAAAGAAAAAATAACATTAAAAAAATATATAATATATATAAAAAATATAAAAAAAGATACAGTCTACTAAATCGTTGTAATGTATTTCAGGAAAATGTAATGTAAACATATACTTAGTCTAATTAACCTTTTCGATGTACATTTTATATAAACGCCAATCTTGCTGGCCCTCGGCAGAATGTTCACACAGGAACACGCACAAATAAAAATAAATATCTTTTGGTTATTTGAACCTCTGCAGCAGTGCACTGTCTAGCACATGTGTGTATATCTGTAAGTACAGCCGCCGCTTGGGCCTAGCATAAAACATGTATCTAGAAAATCTCCTACGAGTGGTCACCACATGTCTCTAAAGATAAGGCATATCGGCTAGCGGAAAATTCCGCTTTCACCTAGAGCCCTTAGGGAAACAGATAACCCCTGCGTGGGTTTGTTTAAAGATAAGTCTATGCGATGTTCATATTAGCTACCTAAGCTAGGACTTTAAGGAAATAAATTCAGTTTAAAATATCAACTCAACAAATGTAGACGTTTGCTTTATTTGCAGCCTCTCTTACACTATGGCTTCCATTTAACCGTTTTAATCCATCCATTTAATCGTTTACTGTGGACCCCATATTGTGGGCTCCAAACGCAGGAGCCATATTCCAAGATAGGACGAATTAATGAAATATATTAAGATTTAGTTACGTAGGGGATTCGAATTCTTTTAACCACCGCACAGTGGCGCCTTTTCTGACTTGAGCTTGCGCGAATCATACCTTTTGAACCAAATAAGATAATCAAATAATTTAAACGGCATTTGACAGCTGAATATTTTAAAATTTATATATGTATTGGACAATGTGCCACTCCCACTGTTTCGTCTTTTTATAGGGTATAAAAGTGAAAAAATCAAATTTTCTTATGGAAAACGATTTTTTAGAAATATTTTTTATTTTTATTTTTTAGCTTTATTTTTATCGATTTGCTCAAATAAAAATATTTTTAAAACTGAAAAAAAAAAATTTTTATTTTAATTTAGATTTTTCTATTATTTTGACGTCTTTTTACTAAGAATAAACTTATTATGCTAATTTCCATATCTTTTCGCGACTATACATGCCCCAGAGATAAATAAATAAAGAAATGATAAACATATTCAAGGTATTAACGAAGCAAATAAGTTGCACCCTATGCTTTTTTTGTATTTATTTTTTTTGGTATTTTGGTATTTTTACCCTGAGTTATTTCATTGTTGCATTTCCGCAGACGCAGCGTGACGCAGCCGATGAAAGTTGATTTTGGTCCAGAAAATATAGACGCAACTCGTAGACATAGTGTAGTCGGTGGCATTCATCGGCTTCAGAAGTTGTAGACTACCTTAGCGAGAAAAAAGTAAAAAAATTGGACACCTGGCAGGTTGCGTTTTACCTGAACAAGCCGAAACTAACACGTCGTTTTTTAGCAAGTTTATGAATGTATCTTTATTTTAAAATAAGAACCACGCCGATTGATTGTCTTGTTTTTGTGTAATATTACCTGAAAGTTGAGCAATTTACCATTTATTTTAGGATGTGGCAAGAAACGAAACGAAAGTTCAACTTTGAATGCTCATATCTTTTACAATATAAGGCTTCAAGTCATTTTCAAAGCGGGTTTGGAATCTTTGGGAAATTTCCTGTAGGATAGTTGTAATTTAAATCGTTTTTGCGAATGTGATATTTTAGATTTTCGCAAGCTCGATTATTCGAGAGGCGCCACTGTGCACTGTTTAATAAATCCCAGCCAACTCCTGGCTTTATTAACCAGCATGAAATATGATCGATTAAGTCAAGTTTCTGATCCAGGTGGACACCCAAGTCATCAACTGAGTTGATGACTACGACACGGGAGAGTGTCAATAGCTTGCATTTAGAGTCATTTAAGTTTAGTAGGTCTACGCAGCACCAAGTGTGGAAATCATTAAGATCTGTTTGTAAATCAGACTGGCAAGCGACGTCCTTATATTGCACACAAAGCTTGACATCATCCAAGTACATATGTAAGTACATATCTACAACGTCTCTGATATAAGCTGATGATCACGTTTACGAATCCTCTGGCAAATCAATCAAGTCTACTTTTGAGTTCCCACATTAAATTCAAGCCTTAGCTTTCGTTCGAATTTTCTGAGGTCACTTCCTTTTGGGAAGGGATATCTCTGGATATGCCTAAGAATTTAATGGATTGAGTACCATAACGCAGTCAAACAGATACCGAAAACAAAGAAGGATACATATTTTTCTAATACGCTCATTATTTTTAACATTTTTTTATTACTACTTAGTACTTGTCAAAATACGTAGGCCATGCAAAATGTGGTAGAGATAGGTAGGTAGGTGGTAGGTAAAGAAGGATACATATTTTTCTAATTCGCTCATTATTTTTCCTCTTTGTTTATTTTTAAAATTTTTTTCTTACTACTTAGTACTTGTTAAAATACTTATGCCATGCAAAAAGTGGTAGTCTGCATGCATTCCTGTTTGCAAAAAGTGAATGCTAATAGCAAACAGCATAAAATTTGGCATGCATATAGGTAAAACTATCATCTTTGTTTTGGGCATAGCTTAAGCGCCGATATTTGGTCATTTTAAGCTATCCTACGATTAAAATTCATGCCAAGGTTTTGTCAAAATGGTGGAAGAGATTTTACACGAGTGTTGCGTAAATTTTAGCTGGGCTTTTGAACCTGGAAGGGGAACGCTTACAATCTAAACAAACCAAAAGGTCGAATGCCTCCAATCGCCATTCAGAAACCATAATAAGAGCTATCGCCGGTTGTATAAAACAAAACTTTGAGAAATTTATTTCGTATTTTTGTATTTCTAATTATTTTGGGCACTTAAGGTTGGTATATATGTATGTACATTATATGTTGTGGTTCTTCTGAACCGATCGCATTGCAGTTTAATTTTCTGGCCAAATATCCAAAGTAGAGAATAATGATGCGGCCGCAAGGAATAAATATTTTAATCCACAGATCAAAAAGTATTGCAATTATGCATAAAGGACCTCGAAATTCTGCGTTTCAGGTTATTTTCGTTCATCTTTAGACAAAAACAATTCATTTTAGGTTTTTTTTTGTAAAAATGTTAGAATATGTATGGGTTATATTTTTTGAATGACCTAATTTATTTTGTATGAAAAAAAATGTTACTTAACTACTTACTCACAAATATGTAGCAGTAGAATTACCGCATTAATTTGGAAACATTAATTTAATTAACACGATATAGATAATATTGTGTAATTGCTAATCTTATTCCTTCTGAAGGTTGGTTAAAATCTGCTACTCTCGCTATGTTGTGCGCCGAATGTAATACCGAAATATCAGCAGCCGAGCTTCGCCATTTGGAGGCTGTTCGCTGCACTTCTCTCTGCAGTCGGGTATTCCATAGTGCCAGCGTTGACCTCCCCGCTGAGGCTATCAAACTTTTGCTAAACCCCAATAGCTTGTGGCTGTGTGATGGCTGTGTAGTTGCAAATGATTCCCACTCTTAAATTGATTAACTTGATTCCAAAATTAAGTCTCTGGAGTCCTTGTTCCAGAATCTAAATTCTAAAAAAACAAATCTAAATTCTAAAAAAAAAAAAAAAAAAAAAATTTAAAGTTGAAGGTGGAAAAATTTAAATTTTCTTACGCTAGGGACATTTCATCTTTTAAAATAAATGTCCCAAACGAATTCTTTGGCACGATATGCTCTACCAAATTCTGGCCGGAGTATGTGGTTGTTAAAGAATACGAAGCTAAGAAAAAGAAACGGCCTGTTGGAATAAGTCTTCCCAAGCCTAACGTGACCACTGCACCATCTACGTCCTCTAACCCTGTCCAAAAAAACTAATAACCTCTCTGTCAATCTCCTATCAGAATGCAAGAGGCTTACGTAGTAAGCTGCCGAAATTGTATTCTGATAGTTTTGCATTCGCCTCCCATGTTATTGTGTTCACAGAAACCTGGTTAAAGCCGGAGATTCTAAGCTCCGAAGTTTTTCCAGCTGCGTTCACGATTTATCGGCTAGATCGGCCTGTCAGGCGCGGGGGTGGGGTCCTCATAGCGGTTAAC
>VNJQ01003686.1:0-66558 GCA_008042515.1 Drosophila truncata | reverse complement strand
GTTTTTTTGTTTTTCAGTTTTCTTCTTGCTTGTTTTGTCGGGTTTTTCCTTAAGCCAAGGCGAATGTGCATTTAATTTGTGACGCATTCAAACAAATGCACCGAAAGAAAAATTATCCTGTAAATGTGGGTAACTTAAAAAAACTATAAAACACTTAAAAAGTTTAGGGATCTTTCTTAAAAAAGAAATTGTGAAGGATATTCTCTTAAAAGATTTATTAAGTTTAATAAAAGGAAAGCCATAAATTGTTTATTTTTTATACAGATTGTAATTAAATACATTTCTCTGCAATTTCAATCTAAAAACTGACTATATATTATTTTAATTAAAAATAACACATTTTAAAATGCCTAATAATTTATTTTTCTTAATAAAATTATACAGTTTTTACTCCATCATTACAATAATATATTTTTTACGAGTGCTAAACACATCCTGAATGTCAAAAGATATTGGAATCCATAGCTAAATCATTTAATATTTATTTAATTTCCAAGAATCCTTAATTAAGTACAGGGATTTTTCTCTCAGTGCTGCCTGGACTGTCCCGCTGATGCATAAAACATCAACAATGCGATGCGAAACGATTCAACCAATCCAAGAGCCAAAAACCCAACCGAAACACGCTCCTCTCTCTCTCTCACTCTCCCGGGCCAATGTTTTGAGCATTTATGCCGCAAAAGAAGCGCAAAATAAATGCCAAAACCAACAGGAACAACAACAAAAGCAACAGCAAGCGTTAACAATAACACAGGCAACAAATATTATGCCTTTTGGCAACGTTTTTCATACTCCAGAGCCGAGACTACCACCAGCAGGCCAGTCCAAGCCACGAACTCCGAGTGCAGTCGGAGTTGAAGTTGTACTCTTACAAACATGGTCATAATCACGCGTTAAATTAATGAGTTTAAATGCTATTTTTGGCTTTAACTATTGCACACATACAGACACACACACACAGCCACACACGGGTTTAATTGAAGCCAACTGGAGGCAGCCACACAGCGTCTGTGGAGTGTCTCAGTTTTCGAGTTTGGCTGCAACAGCAGCCTCGTCTCGTTTCGCCTGGTCCCCCCTTCGAGCTCTCCCCGCAAATTATGAGAGAGGGGGACTCAGAGCCAAGTTCAGGCTCAGCTTTGGGCCAACCGGCTCAGGCCGTGGCGGCTATATTAAATTTATTTTAATGCCAAAACTCCGACTCCGACTCCGACTCCGAGTCCAGCTTCCCGCTCATATGGCCAGTGGGCATGGCATTAATATTTTCTCCCGTGGCGGCCAGTTGGACCAAATCGCGTTTCGCTAATTATTAACCCAGGCCGGGGATCCCTCTTGGTTACCATCGATAGTTGAATGCATTTTCTAGGGTCAATCCAGAATGTGGAACACTCTGCGGATGGCCAAACGACGCCATCTGGCTTATGAGTAAGAAAAGGTCAAAATGGGAGTCCAAATAGGTTTTAGAAGATGAATCATATGCAAGAGGATCTTGCAGATGCAAAGATTGAAGACTTGAAGTGTAAGAATTGGGGTAAAAAATTAAAGAAAATATAGAAAGCATATTATAAAAATTTTTAATTAATAAATGAATTGTTAACAACTGAAATTGGCATCACTTTTCAATGATTATAACTAATTCCCAAGTATTTCACAAAGAATAAGCTGTACTACTCTTTTTAGAATTAATTGAATCCAATGCAAATTTATCTTTCCAACAATTTACCAAACATTAAACCCACAAAAATATATTTCCACAGAATACCCATCAAAAATACTATCCCGAAATGAAAATCCCCTAATTATTTATGATATTTGCAAGCCACAAGACCACCGTTGTGTAGTTGTCGGCAAAACGTCAGCAACATTGTTAATAATTTTTTAATACCACCATAATTAAGATGAAGGCAATTTGCCAGTTGGCTATACTTTTTTCATTTTTTTTTTTTGCTCGGTTTTGCGTAAATGAAATGAAATTAAGGCAAGTATAACCGAGGCAGGGTAGTTAAAGCCAGACAACGTCAAAATCAACTTGCCAGATACTTATTACACGGCTGTGGCCGGTGGTGGTGGTGGTGGTGGTGGTGCTGCTGCTGCTGCCACGTCGACTGATGATTATTGGCATTACGTGGACGTGCATAAGTTGAACTTATACTTGCAATATAATTAATTTATACTTAAAGTCTCTGACAATTTCAATGTTGCATGCAGCTGGCTCGGACTGGGAACGGGAACGAGAACGAGAAGGGGGGCCGGCAGTCAACAAGCTCGACACACAAATTGCTTTGTAATTTATTTGCAATTAATTTTGAATTAATATCAACGAAAACTGAGCAAGAAGAAAAAATATGTCTGCCAAAGGAATTCGGGTTTTGTCTCTTGGTTTGAGTTTGAGGTTTTTTGGGGGGAAAATAAATGAACGGGGGAATTCTTTGAAGAAAAAGAAAAGTAATAAGGGTTCTTATAATAACTTAAAGACAGTTCTTGTCTCGAAATCCTGAAATTTGTAGCCTTAATGAGAACTATAATGTGTTCCTGCCACGAATCTAAAGCTCTACGTCTTAAACTGGCTATATTTCAAGCCGGCTAAAAGACCCGGCCATTTATCAATGCATCTACCATTTAAATTACCCCCGGCCGAAGCCTTCCTTCGGTGCCGACAATGGGCCATCTTTGGCTCATTTGCAGTCAATTTAGCGCTCACGTGGTTAGTCATAAAAATTTTTGCACAAAACATTCATTTAATAAGCAATTATTGCCTGCTCCTCTTTAATGCTTTTTGCCAGTCTGCCTGCTGCCTGCTGCCTGCTGCCTTCTGCCTTCTGCCTTCCGCCTGCCTCTGAGTCGTGTGTTGCTGTGTTGCATTTACGCGTCAAGACTTTCAACTAATTACAAACGATTTACATGCAACACAGCTGGGAGTACGGGTACGATAACCAGGGCCAAGAACATTGGAGCAAGAACCAGGCCAGCTTTTTTTTTGCGAGCCAGCCTGGATAATCCCGCTCAAGTATTTGCAACATTTAAAGTAACATACAGAAACCGGTTGCCCACAACCTCATCATCATCGTCATCATCATCATCATCATTGCGATGACACTGCCGCGAGAAAAGAAGAAAAATAAAAATAATACATATAATAATAAAGAAAAGAAAAGAAAAGAAAACACCCACAAATCCGCTTGGCACGCACGTAGAACCCGCTCCTGATGGCCCCCACAGTTCATTGCGCATGCGCGGCGTGCTCTGGCGGCCAGAAGGCGTGCAATTTGTGATCCGCTTATAATTAGTGAAGTTTCATAGAGCAGCGTAGCCACACTCCGCATCCGTGCTCGACTTTCACCAGCCGGAGACTGACCAAAAGGCCAAAGGCTTGGCCTGGACTGCGGCGGCTCATTAGACGCCTATGAGTCACCCAGCGGGTTGGCCAGCAAAGCTTTCAAGTGCTGCCGCCTTGGCCCAAAAAAATAGGAAAAATATATGGAAAAACTAGGTACAGCTGCGTGCTCAATGGGGTCCGTGCGGAGCAGACTCTAATAATTAGGTGTAATATATCTCAAGACAAGTTAAGACCAGGTGCCCCCTAGGTAAGGGTATTTTAGAGGCAGCTAGGTGACAATTTAACTACTTTAAAAAATATAAAATAAAATAGAAAACCTATATTAATTATTGCAATAAAGATTTGAATTAAAGAATTTGAATAAACCAAAAATTAAAATGGGGTTTGCAATTACTTTTCAGAAATCCTTTATGTAAACCTCACTTTTTTCTATTTAATGCTAATTATAAAATTTTACATCCATGATATCACCTCCTTTAACACCATTTTTACGCCCAACAGTTAGTGTATTTTCAGATTTCTATAATTTCCACTTAGCACATTAATTTTCAATGGATTGTACTTATAACTTTATTTTTTCCTCTGGCCTCTAATTCGATTTTTATTGCACCTGGATTTTCTTGTTTGGCGCTGCCAATAGACAATTTATTTCTCATGTACACACATATATTTTTCCTCAATCGCTGTCCGTGTGTGTGTGTGCTGATTATTTCGCGCTTATTATTATTGCTGCCTTTGAGCTTGTGCTTTTTTCTTAACTTTTTGCTTAATTTTCAATAAATGTTACGGCTTTGTTGCCGCTTGTCTCCCCGTCGCAGTCGATTACTCATTTGACTGCCTGCACATAAATTTTATGCACTTTTTCTATTTTTTCAAATATCTTTTTTGTTTTTTTTTTGTTGTTTTTGTTATTTTTATTTATATTTTGATTGCTTTATTTTTTTATTAATTGCTTTTTACAGCATTTAGGTAGTGAAGGAGTCGGTGGAGGCTGTGGAGGAGGCAAGTATCTCCAGACTCGGCAGGATCCCAGTGTGCGTGCTGTATCGTGTGAGCTGATTGTGTCATTAGAGCGGATCGTATCCGACGGATACAACCAGGGACCAGACAGAGACAAAGCGGCCCAAACGCCACACAAATGCGGTCGAAGAGATACTCGAGACTTGGCAGTGGAATTGATTTGCCATTAGAATTGGGTCAACAATCGGTTAACGTGCGAATTTAATTGGGAATTTTAATGGCTAAATTATAAACAATTTATTTTGGTTACACAGTAAATTAATATGTCAAGGCACAGATTATATTTGAACGCTTAAGCAGGCCAAGTTAATGAATGGAAAAATACTTCAGGATATTTTAAAAATCTCTTCAAATATAAACTGCAAAAAAAAACATTTAAAAAAACCATAAAAAATAGAAAGCCTGAGAAAAACTTCCTACAATTTCATGAGCACTTCCTTGGTGTCATTTTCCCGCCACAATATAGCACATTTTTTGTTTGTTTTCCTTGGCCTGACACACTTCTGGGGCTCTCCATGTTGATCCCTTTTTTTCGATCTCATAATTTAGTCATTTTTACGAGCAACGACAACAATCGCCCCCAGAATTAGTCCAAAATAAACTTGAAAATAGAACTCGCAGCGATCAGCAGATCGTTTGTTGTTCTTTCGGCTGATTCGCCGCTAAACTATGTGCCACAAGGCAACATTTAAAAAAAAAGGCCACAAAAAAGACCTCAAACAAAACCAACGAGGACATGCGAAATTTTTATTTATTGCTGACAATTGCACAAAAGTTTTTTCTCCCCCTTCTGCGATCGGTTTTTATGGTCATTAAAATTGGGACAAAAATATTTTGACCGCGCTCGGAGTTGAGTTTGGTTTTTTTATTTTTTGTTCTTTTCGGTCCGTTGTTTGGCGATTCTAGAGCACGACTGCGACGGAAAGACAGTGCCTGCGGCAGTTCAGCGCGATTCTGTGGCGGATTTGGTTGGATTTGCCCTTGATTGGCCAGGTTGCAACATTCTGCTGCTGCTGCTGCTGCCGCTGCTGCCCGACGGCCGATCGAACTGATTTTGCGACTCCGAAGCGGCGACTAATTAATGATCCGTCGTCTGTCTCTTGGTCTTTGCATGCTAATTAAATGCGGGCCAGAAATCAATTTAATGATGGGAGGGCAGCATGCGAGTCACGAGGGGGAGGGGAAATCCGAGCTCAGATATCTGCATTATTTATAAAAACGGGAAAAAGGGAGCTTCTTGCTAATAAACATATCACCCACAAATCTTTGAATCTTCTACTAAGGAATACCTACAAAAGGCGATCAGGATAAAGACATGCATCAAGACTTAAGGAAATAAATACATTTCTGTTACAGAAAATAATATAGTTAAGATAATAATCCATATATAAATTCCAATCCATTAAAATAAAAGAACCCGATATATCTTATAGAATCCATTAAGTTTTTTTATTAAAGTCTTTCCTTTTTTATATATTTTAATTATGCAAAGTTCTTCCTCCTTAAAAAAATTTAAGCAAGAACCCTATTTTTGTTCTCTAATCCCAAAATTATTTAAAATATATCTCAGTATTCCCCCTTAACAATTGCTCAGTTGATTATGGGTATTATATAAATTCAGCATTTCTGTTCGACTCACCGACTCGGTTTTGATGTTGAGCGCCAGGACATGCGATGAGCTGTTCGAGGAGGCCGATGGCGGCGATGCAGGCGCTGCTCCGCTGCATGGCGACTTGGCTGCCACAATGCTGGACATGGATGCCGCATTCAGGGGACTTGGACTTGGACTGGCCTCTCTTAAAGGACTGCTCCCGGCTCCTGCTCCAATCCCTAAAACCAAGCCCATGCCCATGCCCAAGCTCTGGGAATATGGGGATACCGATCCTGGTGGCGATTTATTGGCATTTGTGGAGCAATTGGAGGGCACTACGGCGGCGGTGGTGCAGCTGGTCGCTGAGCTGGAGGATGATGAGGATGAGGAGCAGGACGATGATGAAGAGGATGAGCTGCTGCTGCTGTTGACGTTGTTTGTGTTGCTGTTATTGTTGCTTTTGTTGCAGATCATTGCTTGCAATTTGGTATTGTTGTTGTTGTTATTGTTATTATTATTAATATTATTGTTGTTGTTGTTGTTGTTGTTGTTGGTGGCATTGGCATTATTATTGTTAACACTGGCCGCCGAGCTGGGCATCAGGCTGCCATCACAGAACTCGCGCTTTACAATATTGCCGTTGCCGCTGTTATTGATGTTGTTGTTGTTGCTGCCGCTGCTGTGGCTCGTGTTGCTGATGTTGCTGGTGTTGCTGCTGCTGCTGCCGCCTCCACCGCCGCCGCCGCCGGGCGTGGCACCTATGGCCGCCTCGCATGGCAGCACGGTGCCCAGCATCTTGTCGAGCGTTGTGTACGGCGACTGTGACTGTGACTGTGACGTCGTGGATTCAGCGGCACCGGCAGAGTCCTCGCAGCCCTCGGCCATGTCACGTGTCACTGACCCGCTCGCATCCTGGCTGAGTCCTGGAAAAGAAACAAGGGGAGACATGAGTACCTTGCGAAGAGCATTAAATATTAAGGAGGTTTTTGAGATATATGATATGATATATATATTACTTTATTATAATTTAAGATTTATTTCATTTTCTGCTTAACTCGTTCTCTTAAATTCAAATATGCAAATGTTGCAACGTGTTGCAATTACCAGATATCAATGCCACATTGCTCCATCTTTCCCCTTAAATATCAAATGTCGTCTGGCCACACTCCCCCTTCTATATACATATACTCATAATTTAGAATTTACGTTTATCGAAAATATTTCGTGCACTTAAAACCCATACCCGTGAGCATTAATTTCATTAATTATCCCTGTTGCCCGTCGGTTGACCACGGCAACAGGGTGCACAAACAACATACAGAAGAAGGATTGGAAGGGGCTACAGGATATCCCCCCTCCACACACACACACACATGCCGCATAATTTTGCAAATGCAAAATGTGTAGTCGAGTCGGAGTCGTAGTCTGATTCTGAGGCCATGTCCTTGCCAAGCCACGACGTTCAGCAGAGGACAACGAACGACTTTACCGCCGGAATTGTGAGGAGAAAAGTGCACAGAAAGAATAGTTAAAATATATTTTAATTTTAAAGAAATAAGACATTTGAAAAGGGAATTCTAATGAAAGGATTAAGCCTTGAATCTATGTAATATTATATATAATAACCTAACCTAATAGCTTCATAGCTGTTTTACTACTTATATTTTCTCCCTTTGCCTTAATCGGAATGATGGACACCAAGACCGAAGCATACGGGTGGTTTCTGTTCAGCAGCGATGTCAGGAAGGGTAGGAGTGCGGTGCAATTGGGCGGTCTGCACAGTCGTAATCGAAAATTTTACACCTACTCTGCATTATAATTTATGCTCGAAGAGGGACAACTGACCAAAAAGTCCAAAAAAGAAGAAGGAGAGAGAGGATGTGGTGAACGTGTCTGGCAAGAAAGTTTTTCCAGCAGACAATAAGAATGAAAAATAAGAGAAGGAAAATGTACGAAAATGTTGTCCAACTTATCTGGGAGATAGAGATAATAAGAAGAACAAGACTTAAGCAGGACGAAGGACTCTTGTAATCGCCTCTCAGCTGAAATAGATTCCACTAAACGTAATTTCGCAGGCTCTCCGAATGGATCTTCAAATCTAAAGCCCAAAGGCGCCTTAATTTGGGTAACAATTTGCACTAAAGAGCTTACCTAACTGCAGGACACAAAGGAAACATCAATGCCTATGCCGCCTTGACATTTGGCCCCAAAAAATAACAGGAGGAGAGAGAGAGACCGAGACCGAGAGGCGAGTAGAAAGGGTCTTTGCCTTCGTTGCATTGTCTGCAGGTCTACACAAAACGGGCGTTGATTTTAATGCATAATGCATACAGCTGGCTCCTGTCCCTGGCACACACCCCGGCACACACACCCACAGACTGCTGCATAGCCGCCTTATCCCTTGAAAGGACCTGCCTGCAGTTGTAATACTGCAAGCAACTGCACTCGGAACTCGGAACTCGAGTCGCAGTCAGACTCGAACTTCTGCAGCTCTCGGATTCGAAGCCTCAGTTTGCTGTTACCAATGCACTGAGAAGAATTTAGAACATTTTTTAATTAGCTTAAAAAGCATAAAAGAAGAGGTTTACCTAGTATCATATTTTATTTAATATTAAACATTCTAAGCATTATTTTATATTCCCTTTTCTCATCTCAAAAACCCTTCAATATCTTTATTGAAATACATTTTCCTGAGTGCCTGTTGTTTGTATCGACACTGGCCAGCCGGCAGCAGTCAACGAACGCACTTTTCCGGCCACATGGCCACATGGCCAACGCCGTAATGAGCCGCAAGAGCAGAGGGGCAGGAAATGGTCTCGGAGAGAGTGAGAAAGAATGCCAGGATTGTGCCTTGAAAGTTGGAGTGTGCAGGACATGCAATGCCAATGCCTGAGTTCGAGTCCGAGTCCGAGTCCGAGTCTGAGCCCGAGCAAAGCTTCGTGTTGTAGATTTTGGCCAGGAAGCGGGCTGTGAGAGGGCGTAATAATTAATTTCGTACGTTGCATGCAAATGTCTGGCCATCTAGCCACCACTCGGCGCCATAAGAAGCAAAAACAATGCATAATATCAGAAGCGACTACAAAAACACACACACACTCGCACACAGAGTTCTCCTACAAAATAATTTCGAGTATGCGTCAACAGCAAATGCCAAAAGCCTGAAGAGTGGCAGGAGGCGAGTGGTGGTATCGGTGGAATCCAAGGGAGCGCTGCAAGTTGCACATGGCTACTAGCCTGCTGCTCTTTGGCAACATGTTGTGAAAGCAAATTGTAGCGACAAAATGTGCAGCCAAATTAAGTACAATTTGCGCATATTAAAGTCTGGCCAAATTACACACGGAGGTAGCAGCAGCTCCAACAACAGCAGCATGCAACAACGGCAACATTTTGTCGCTTCCTGCGATCGACGCTCGCCACGAAATCTAATCAATAACTAGGCAAACTAGTAGAATTTCATGTAGCACACTAAATAGCACGATTAATTATCGCCGGCCTGGCAACTATAATTCAAATCAAGCTCACTTCATTTCCAAAGCACGCCAGCAACATGCCATCATCCGCAACATGAGACACACTATACCATAGCCATATATACCCAAGCCGTGCTCCCATCCTATATCGACTCGCAAACGCATTACAAACCGGTCTAATTATACTCATTTTCTTGCGGTGCTCCCCCTTGCAACATGTTGCTGCTGCTGCTGCTGCTGCTGCTGCTGCCGAAGCTATAAATTGCAATTTCCATGCAACTTTCTAAGCGAACAAAAAATTTATCATTCAAAGTTGCCTCTGCCTCTGGATCGGATCGAGCTGTATCGAGTTTGGAGCATCCAGTACCGAGCATCCAGCATCCCATCTGGTCGTTTGGCGAGCGTTTTGTCTTCGACAGCAATTCGTTGGCAATATTCAAATTAATAAAATCATCAATAATTTTGCATGGCTTTGCGGGCATGTAGAACATGTTGCTGCCTCTACTGCTGCAGCCCCTGCTGCTGCCCCTGCTGCTGCCCCTGCTGCTGCCCCTGCTGCTGCTCCTGCTGCTGCAACTTGTTGTAATTAATAGTCAAACTAAATTGTAGCACACTTGCCATCATTTAGAGTTAGGAGCCAAATGTGGCACAAAGCAATTTTTGATTAGAAACCGGGCAACGGACGTCAATTCCTCTCGTTCCAAGCCGCGCTCCCGTCTGCCGGCTCCATGGACAACTTCATTTTTATGGCCAACTCCGGGGCTATTAAATTTTTCTTTTGATTTGTAATTAGCGCAAAATGCATATTAAATAGCCAACGACACAAACGTGAGTGGTGTGTGGTGGTGTGGTGTGTGCTCTTAACTCTGGAGGAAGTGAATGGAATGGTTGCCACTGACTGCTCCTCTTGCCATTTTTGGAGCTGTTCTAGCCAACTTTTACCCTGGCCATAAAATAATCAATAATGCGCCGGCTTCATTGGCCAAAAGCAGCATTAAGTCATTGAGCTGAAATTATTTATGCAACATTTATTTACGCACACACACGTGTGCATAAAAAGTTTGTTGTTTTGAGTTCTTGAGAGGGTTCGGAGCTGCATTGTTTTTTGGGGTTGCTATTGGGGGTGTGTGTGTGCGTGTGTTTCGTAGAACGTGCAATTTTCTTAAAAATTACACACGATTACACATGAAATACAACGACTGATATATAATGGAGAGGCCAAAAGGGTTGCCCCCAGAATTCAGAGACTTTAAGTTGCTTACATCGCAAAGAGTTGCGTTTTAAATGAGCTTAATAAGCTAAAGAAATTTATAATAAATATTCATTAAGTAAGGAGGACAAGGAAATTGTATATTTTGTAGAAATCATACCTCATTAATACCTTAATACATTCTCAGTGAAATATCAGCTTGTTTTCTCCTTTCAAATCAAAGCATTTGAAACAATGGCACTGTGGTCCTTCCATTTCATTCATTCCCCATACATTTTCCACTCAAATCATTAAACAAGTATATAATAATAATAATGAAATTTGCGTGATTCCATCGAAGCACGCACTAGGCGATGCCAATAACAGCAACAGCAACAACAATCGCCGAAGGCGTACTCAATATAGCAGCAACATCACGGCACCAACAATAGGTAAACCTGTGCAGCCCCCGGAGAGAGGAGTAAAAAAAGAAAAAAAAAATACAAATAAAACGGGAAAGGAAGTCAAAGTCATGCCCAGTCTAAAGCTGAAAAATCAACCCTCTCAGGGGTCCTGGCTGCCCACTCATACTCCCTCAGACATTGTCCTTAATGCGCCGCGTAATGAGTTATTCGCATTTTTTTTTTATTCCTGTTTTTGTTTCGCAAAGCTGACGCCCCTTGCCGATCGCCCACATTTGGCGATTTTAATTCATTTAGAAAAGGAAATAATAATGAGAAATAATGGGGGAGAGCATTCAAAGGTTGAGATAAAGAACTGCAAATGCCCTAAAAAATATTTATAAAAAAAGTTCATTCGTTTAAAAAATAAGTTTGAAGTTTTGTTACTAGTTTTCTAGGGAAGTGTTATGAATTAAATATAAATAAATTAAATATTTTATAAACTTGATGGAAAATGTTTAGTTTTTATATTAAATATCGTAAAAACTTGTTTAAAATTTAAATAAATAAGTAACTTAGTTACTTTTAAAGTTTACTTCTAGAAGAAACTTTAAGAAATATATCATAGCAAAGAAAGAAGTAACATAAACTATTTTACAAATTATTTAAATTCTTTTTTTCCCATTTCCCAGTACATAATTTCTTTACCAAACTTGTTGAAAATTTAAGCATACCCTCCATACGAATAACCCTCGAGTAGGTCGAGAATTGCATGTCCTGTTCCGTGCTGCAGTCGTGTAGTATAATCTAGGGCTTTCAGGACTCACCAGGGGGGCGGTGCTACGGAAAGGGCAGCGGGAGTGCACCAAGAACCGCACACACGACATCTAGACATGAGAGCACAAAACATAATTTCGCTAAATTAGCGAAAAACAAAAGAAGAAATGCCGGGGAGAAGCCCCTCCTCTGTTCGGTTCAGTTCATTTCGGTTCTCTCCGGGAAAACTCCCCAATTGAGCACGCACCAAAATCATTTGCCAACTCGACTCGAGAGACTCTCAAGGGGGTAGAGGGAAAGCGCCCATAATCAACGTCTAAATATTTGGTAAAAAAAAGTAGGAAAAATTGGATTGAAACCTGCATTTTGGTGCCGGGCAACGGACAACTAATTATAAAATTTTGCAACCCCCGAAACGAAGTTACGCGCAAACCCTTTTTTCGCAATTCCCGAATTGCATGTGTCCCGGGGTAAGTGATTGTGTACGTGCTCATTATGGAAATTTCTTTCTTTACCATTTTTTATTTCTACTTCTCTTTTTTTTTCTTTTTTTTTTTTTGCAACGCTCTGTGGCAGTGCAAAAATTAATGCAAAGACCCCAGTTGGAGTGGTGTGGGTCGCTAATGACACGAAGCCGGAATCGGGGCGGGCGGAGTTCGCTTGACAAAGGTTTATTGGGGCTTTGGCACATGCGATACGCGATTATAATTAGAATTTAGCCGCCGGGCAGGGGCATTGCACATGGTCAAAAGGACCTCCTTCTCGAGCATGACATGACCATTCGACGGGGGTGGCTAGCTTTCTACTTATCTGGGGTTGCAAAGTGTTTTATTTCGGCCGAGGGCAAAAGTGTTATGGTAATCGAATTTTGAATCGATTAACAGTCGGTGAGCAGCAGGATTGGCAGAAGGCCATTAAATTTAAAGAAACCTCACAATCATTATATATTTCGAAAGCAAGTTTATGGATTTCGAGCTGAGGTAATTGTGACATCTGAGATAACACTGAAGAAAATTTTAAAGAACATATATTTGAAGCTTAAAAGAAGTCTTATTTAACCCCAAAAATGGATTTTAAAAAATATGAAAGCAAATTTTAATAATAATAATAAATTTGAAAATTGTATCTAATGCCATTCCTCACTTATATAATTTTTTTGGCTTATATTTTAGCATGAGCAGCACTTAAAATCATCAATATTAAAATAAAAACTATCTAATCTTAATCCGTTATATAAGGCTAACTATAACTGCCATATGTAAGTAGGAAACATTAACAGCCGAACGATTATCGATCATTGAAACGATTAATATTAATACATAAAACTACATACATAGAAGCCATACAGAAAACAAGATTGCAAAATGAGAGTGTGATTTGGATTGAATTTTTATCCAAGTGACTAACATTGGTTGATAATCCAGGCCAGATTTGCATAGTCGTAAAAAATTCACGCTTCTCTCCCTCTCAATAATGAGCTACAAAGTATGGTTGGAAAATGCCACCCAATGGACAGCCATTGCCTTGCTAACTTGCATTCAAATTGAGTCTTTAAAGTGCTTAATTAACTCTCGATTAAGTAGGGCCTAGGGGTAGATGAGGTGGCTGCCAAGAGGAAATCAAATCAAATATTGCACTTTGCATGTGCCCTTTGGCGGGTGTAATTAGACGGAAGGCGACGGCAACGGCAACGGCAATGGCAACGGCAACATTGTGTGTACTGTGTGTGACTGTACCCGGGCGTTATTTATTATTTATTTATTATAATTATTTATTTGCTTGACGCGAGCGCTTATTAAAAGCTACTTACAACCCGAGCCAGCGAACAATGGGCCGGCCGGGCCATTAGGAGCCACCGATCCCCAGTCCCCAGAGCGCGAGTCCCAGTTCCAGTCCCAGTTCCAGGTTCCAGCTGCCAGCACCCACTCCCGGTTCCCCCTCAAAATATATAACCTCGTCATAATTACTGCAAGTTTGCTCGCCGCGAAAGCATTCCACTTGATATGCACTCGGCGTAGCTGCACGCACCGCTCGCTAGATGGCGCTTGTATGGTATGGCATGTCATTTGTTTATGACAGCTAACCTGGCATAATCAACAGTGGTTATAAATTTGCCGGAATATAAGCTGATTATAAGCTGATTGTGGGGGGTTTTCTTGTTTTCTTTTTAGTTTTTTTTTTATTTTTTTAATTAACCTGAGTCCGTCTGTTGGAGAGTCATTTGAGCCGGGAAGCCAATGACTGGATAATGGCCGAGTTCAACTTGGCTAAGGACCGTACTTAGCTCCGAACCATCATTAGTTTTATTTCACAATAAATTCTGCATATAGACAGGGGCGTATACATATATTTTATTATTTATTTGTACGTATGTGGAAAATTTAGCTCTAAGGCCGTTTGGAAGTGAAATTTTTGATTTCAATTGAAATAAATTTCCATTAATATTTGTTAATTGTTAGTTAAGTGAAAGAGGCGGAGAGCGAGAGCGAGAAGAAAGCAACAATCGTTATATTTGCTAATTGAGATTTGACCTGATGATATGGCGAAATGAGCACAACAATAATAACTAACGATGAGCGAAATTGACGTCAACGAAAAATTGTTGCTAGAAAGAAATTCTGTGAAAGTATGTTAATTAATGAAAGAAGCAGAAAAGGCACTAAAGTCAAAGCAAGTGAGAGGCAGCGAGCACAACTGAACTTTTGAGGGATGAAAGTCAGAGAAATTCTATGCTAAACGTTGGGGAATTAAAGCGGAATGGAAATTTGTTATATTTTATGATCCTTATGATCTTCAGAAATTTTATAGATAAAATTTTAGAATTTTAAAGACTCTTGAAATTTTTTAAAGATTTTATAGGTTAATTTCTTTTATTTTAGACTTTTGAAAATTCTTTAAAATCTGTAGACTCATTTTAAAGAATTTATAGAAAGTACACTAAAAATTATTCTTTCTTTGTTTTATCGAATATATAATATTATCATAAAGCAAACTATTAAAGGAAAATTATCCTATTGCTTTTAGAAGAGCATTCTTGACTATTTATGTTTAAAATTATATAATAATTTAAAGAACAGCCTAAAATAAACACAATTTCTATAAAATCGTATGGTAACAGAGCCGTGATAGTAATATGCTCCACTTAGGAGCCTCTTAAAAAGGCAACCTTCGATTGGAGCACCTTAATCCCAGGTAAACGGCAACCCATCAGGTGATTGTCTCGGCACACGCAGACACCTTTCCATTATGCAAAGCTGGCCCATAACTAGATGCCCCGCAAATCTGCGTAGATATTAAGCCTCGGGCGGCATTCAGCAGAAACCCACGGCGAACAACGCCCAGCACTTGACTTAACTCCGACTTCGACTCCAACTCCGACTGAGGCTCGAATATACGACAAAAATAGGGGCACGATCAGGACGGAAAGTGGCCATAGTGTGCAGTACCGAATGCCTTAGTCTCCCGTCACACTTGCCTATAATTTGTGCCCAGAGTGGCTACAAAAATCAAATGGCACGCATGAAATTAAAGTTTAAGCGCGCAAAAATTTATATGTACGACGCCGTGTGCCAATTAATGTAAATTACGCGACGGCGACGACGGCAACACGACACCGACAACAGCAATGCAGAAATTGCAACTGCAACTGCACCAGCAGCAGCAGCAGCAGCAACAGCAACACTAACTGCGACGGAGATATGGCAACGCTGTCGGGCATCAAATGAGGCCCCCAAGGGGCCCGCGCACCACGCAACTTTTTTTTGAAAGTGCACACACAATAACGCCTGCAAGAAATTAGCGGCTGAAAACACACATTGTAAAATATTATTAAACGCGTCAATTTGTTGCCGTCAGGCGGCCACAATCTCGGAGGCTCATTAAGTGCGTGACGGCCTCAGCTGATAAATAATGCATAAATGCATGGATAGGCCAGGCCTAAGTCGAGCTTGAGCGAAACTGTACTTGGTTTTTTTAGAAGGAGACATTCCTCAGGGATCTAGGTGATTCCCCTAAAGAAATTATAAAAAATGGAGCAGATTAGAGGGGTTACTATTACTTTATATAAAATAAAATACATTTATTTACTTACAAGCTCTTAGAAATCCAAATAAAATATTATAAAACACAATTAAATCTATATACTTTATAAAACCATTTAAAACTAGAGCAGAACTATACCAATTTTCGATAATTACTTTCGATACATGCTCGATTATCTAATATATAGCTGTGCCAGTCGACCAGCTTATTAAAAGGTTAAATATCTTTGCATTGAACTCGTTATCGCAATTGCCGACGATAGCGTAATATATCGCCAAAGAGCAATCAACCGAAAGTATATTTATTTAAATGAGTCTAAATTACGGCTCATTGAAAACAAATTGCTGAGAAGCATTCTATGATTGGAAATCAATATGGAAACACAAACGGAACCAATACGTAAATTAATAAAGTCCAGAAATCAGTGAAAAACCGCCAGTAAATGTTCAATTTATGTGACAATAATTGAAGGGGGGGCAATGACGACAATGAGCCAAGGAAAAGAAATGGAAAAGAATAACCAATCAGGGCCATATTAATCAATCTTTAATGAAAGTAATTTAAATGTGTTAATTCTTATACAACGCTCACGGCCTGTGATGTGGTGATTTCTTGGAAAATGGCGGAACTTAATGTAGAGTATCCCTCCTCTTCTCTCCCCTACCCCGATATAAATATTTCAATTAAATGAGGCGTCATAAATGACGCAATCAAGTCTTACTTACTTTGGTCTCCAATTATGCCTCTTGGCTTGGCCATAATGCCAATTAATCAACTACGACCAACACAATACATATTTATTAATAATCAGTAAAAATAATTTAGCCAATTAACAGCAACAACATTCCACGGAAAATCACGAGAACTCAATATGTGAATATAATAAAAAAAACCAACTCCACTCTCAGCTGTCTGAGTATTTTTCTATTACTGCTTCAAGTGGCGGCTTTACAGAAAGACATTTTTGAGTTTGACAGATTTAATTATTGTAAATAAAATACGAAACCCATGGAATAAGGCCAAAGAGGGGGTTAATTAAGTGAAGTGTGCAGGGAAACTGAGGAAATATGAGGGCTGAGCAAGTGGTTTTTCTTTTATTTGGAAATTTTATGGACTCTTTGATTAAACCCTGCCAAGAGAAAATTCGATAGGAAAATGCTTCATAAGAGCTTTGCCAAATGAAAAGAGTGAAAAGTGGTTAAGGGTAATAAATTAAGTTTTAGATAAAGGTAAGGCAGGTTTTTTAGGATTAAATTATAAGGCTAAAAAATATACAAAAATATATATCAAACTCAGATTTATAGAAAGAAATATATTTATATTTTAGACTATAATTTTAGACACATAAATGCCACATTTAACTGATGCCTCAATCGTAGTCTATAATTCTTTGGCCTTATCTTTATCGACAATCCGGAAAATACCCAACTGACACATGTCCCCTCCGCTAAAACTGTCTGTCTCTATCTGTCCCACTATCCCTCTCTCCCTCTTTTGCTCTGTTTTTGTCAGTCAATGGAAAATTGATCAGAAATTATTGCCAATTGAGCGCCAAAATCGCTCACACATGCACTGTGTCCGTGTGTATACACTGAAATTTGCGCTCATTTAGGCTCATAAATTGCAGCCAAGAGACATGGATATACGAGTAGAGGCCCCAATAGAGAAAGACAGACTGAAAGAGGGCGAGAGAGAGAGAGAGGCAAATAACAAAACAAAAAATGGCATTCCTTTGCCAATAGAAATCAGTTTTGTTTGACGCTTTTTACATGCCAAAGTTGCCATAGCCCCGCCGTTGTTGCTGTTACCATTTATTAATTATACCAGCAACCCAGCACCAGCCCCAGCTATATAGCTTTAGCTTTAGCTCCAGTTTGCAGTTTGCTTTATGGCCTGGGTCGTGCATTTGAAATTATGCTAAATTACATATGCAAGTGTTGATGCCGGTAATGAAAAGTCGGTCGGAGGAAGGCAAACGCTTCGGATTGGCTGCAATCGCAATGCAATTACACATACGCAGCGTTGGCCAGATCTATAATTGCCAGCAATAAAGCCGACGCTCATTTAGATAACTTATTCCTGTTCCGAAGCCCCTCAATCTCACTCTTTTCTTCTCCATAGAGAATGCTAGAACACTGCGAGAAAAAAGAGGGGGTGAGAGGGGGAAAGTTGGGTTGTTTTGGAAGGGTTTTTAGTATTGAAAGAGCTTAGAAAAAATTTTATAAAATGTTTATATATTTTTTTTATTTATTTTTACAAAAAATATCCAAATAGCAAGTAAAAATCTTTGCTTTTTCAGCATTTTTTCTTTAGAAATACCAGCTATCCATAAGTTTTGAGTGAGTCAGCCAAACAAACAGGTAAATAAACACTTGCACACACACCTGCGGAGAGAGAGAAAACCGAGTTGGCGGAATAACAGAAGCCCAGCAGACAAAGGCCGATGCCGCGCATAAGTACCACCAGTGTACCCAGTATTTATATATATACACATATATATGGCTACATCTCCCGATGTGCGGTGCAAAAAAAAAAGTGGCAACAGACGCCGCGACAACTGCCAACTTATGAAGTTGTAAGAGCCCCTGCTTAGCGTCTTGGCCATGGCAGCGAAAAAAAAAATCACACACACACACACAGACAACCACAGCAGGCCAGAGAACTTGGCCCAAAACGCGCAACAGGCGGCGGCGTAAAGCAATCCACAGCCGGCGCCTCCACTTTGGCTAAGAGCAGCAGGCGCTCAGCAATCGCAGCAAGTAGACATCCACATCGCATCGTCATCGTCATCGCCATTTGGCCAGAAGCGGAGCAGAGCGTGCGCGTCGGAAAAAAGCTCAAGCAAGCGAGAAAAGCCCCCAGAGAAACACTAACCACCGCCCCCTCCCCACCCTGGCGAAGCGAAAGGTGAGCATTTGGAGGGAAAAGCGGTGGTCGGCTGAAGTCAAACAGATTTGAGCGAGTGATTGCACAGGGGAATGATGAACGAGGTGCGGGAAATGGAGTCACAGACCAAGTGTCGCAAATGAGACGAGGAATTTGATACTTTATGCCAGTGAAAACTGAATGAAAATAAATGGGAAATGTGTGATATATTTAAGCTTGAAAAGTAATCAAGTAATTCTAAAAATTAAAGCTTTTGTTGAAGAGTTCAGAAAATCAGAAAAAGATATTAGGAAATATTTTCGCTCTTGTTCTTTGCTTGTTAATTTAAATTATATGCAAATTATAAATTTGTTAAGCCCAAATACATTCAAAAATTCTAAATAAATGTTGCTCACTAAGTTTATAGCTCAAACTAAAGGAAAAATTATCCCCCAGTCCAAGTTTCCTCCAACTTCCTCTTCAACTTGTACTGGCAACTTCCAAGCACCAACTTGACCCCCCGAGAGCCCATTAAGGGCACTTAACAAACACCCAAGATACTACCTTAAAAATATCTATACAATCACCCACCTCTCTCACTCTCCTCATTATTTAAAAGGAAAAACCTCTATTAGAAACACCCACTAAAGGAAAAATTGCAGACACTTGGCAGACACACACACAGTCAGAGGCAAAGGGAAAGACCTACGAAAAAAAAACAGGCTACCTTTTTCAACTTTGGCAAATCTTTTTGGGAAAATAAAACACGAATGAGTTGAAGAAATCAGCGCCTCCCCTTGTGCTGATGTTTTAACATATAATTTTGGCACACGACCCGGCTGGAAAAAAAAAGGAAAAATAAAAAGAGAAACAAACTGTGTGGCACACTTAAACAGCAGAGAAAAGCGGTAAATGCGGGAAATGGAAATGTCGACGAAGGTAGGTGGAGATGGAGATGGAGATGGAGCTGGAGTTGGAGGGTTCAACAGGTTGCTTCTGTCGTCATCCTCAGAAAACTTCCTTTTTCTATGTGCCAGTCAGTGTGCCGGTGTGTGTGTGCTTTGGCCCTTTTTGTGAATGAGCTCATAAAACGTTTTTCTTTTCACAGAGCCCGGGTGTTGATGTCCTCGTTGTCGGTTGTCGGTTGTCGCTTGGCTGTAGGTTGTAGCTTGTCGTCTGTCGACCAGTCCCAGGTCCCCGGACTGGCGTGCGCCCCAAGTTGCTCTTTAGTTTTCAATTTTTTGCCTTTCAGCCCCAATTTCAGTATCTGCTTTTGGCCTTTGTGCGCGCTGCTCTTGGCCCGAGCCGGCGAGCTGCCTTTGATAGTAGTCTCGGTTTGGGCCAGTCCCGCTGCTCGTTTTGATTAAGTGCGAAACAATTAAGGCTCTGTTGGCTGTTGGCTGCTGTTTGCGTAGTTAATCGGGTCTGAGGTCAGTTGGGAGGGAGGAGTGTCATTAAGGGAGCAGAGGAGGGAGGCGTGACCCCAAAAACAGCTGTTCTGGCTAACCAAGAAAACTGTTTGCGGCCAAAGGGGAAGGCTAAGTGAGCGATGAGAATGATAAGTTATAAGCGGAGATAAGCTGAGATAGGGTTGGGTTCTTACTTGAACTAATCTTTAAGGAAGTATTATAAGTGAAAAGTAAATAGAATTCCTTATAAATAAATAAGTAAAAATATTATGAGGAAATCTAAATATAATCTAAACGATGTATTGTTAAAATAAAGTGTGTAATTTCTGTAGCAAAAATTTAGAATTAATCTAAGAAGCACTTTTAAGAACTTACTTATATTTGCTTTAAGAAAAGTCATCTATAACTTAAAGTTTTACAAAGATCTTAGCTAAATATTACGTATTAATTGAATTATACTCCCCAATTTATAAAAATTTTCCTTTTCTGCCAAACCAATCACCTTATTATCACTGCACCAGGTTTAAGCAAAGAAAATCTCGCTTGCAATGAAAAGACTTGCCCCAGGACCTTATCACACTCCTGCCTGGCTGCCAGAACGAACACCTAAAAACACCAGAACATGATTCCCAGCCATCTCTCCGCAAAACTCTGCAACTGCTTAGCCACTTTAGCCATAAAAATATAACACCTGCTTATCTCGAATACCAAACAGGACTCAGGGCTCAGACCCCTCTCCTTGGAAGCCCGGAAGCCGCCCCGAAAAAACAAAGCCACAAGCCCAAAGGCAACCGAAAAACATTTCTCGAAAAGTGAGAGAAAGAGAGAGGGTTGAGATGGGTTGGCAAGAAGCTATATACACAGTGTGGGCACTGACCTAACACCCCCGTAAAATGCTTGAGCCAAACAAATACCGTAAAAACACTTATACGGAATTCCTCAACGCCTGGTAAACCAGGGCAGGGGCGTAAAATCCACCCTGGGAGAGCACAAAAAATAGAACTCAAACCCCACACACCAAAAAAAAAAAAAAAGAAAATGAGTGAATAAAACCAAACAAAACGAAAAACCAGAGCAAAGTTTCGAAAGTCGCAGCCAAGTGCCGACGGCAAATGGAGACGCAACCCCCACCCAAACCAGGGAAAATCTTGGGCAACATTTAACGGATTTTGTCGGAGAGGCGTTAGTCGTTTTACATGCATTATCCTGGCACCCAACAAAAAAAAAAGAGTGTTGACATTAAAATAATAATTTTAATTGCCTCAAAAAGCACCGGGATCCTTTCTGACCCTTGTGACTGACTGCCTGGTTAGTGAGTGGGGTCTATTTAAACACAAAGGGTAATTAACATTTTTCTTTTCGACCCAAAGGATAAGCAGCTTGTTTAGTCCCGGCCAAAGTCAAATGAGCAAATGTGGGAGAGTTAAATAAAAAAAAAAACAGGAAAATGAAAACAGAAACGAAAAAGGACCCATAACACACACACACACACATTACGTGGGTTCCCCAGTCTTTTTTTTGCGGTTTTTGCATTTGGTTTAACTTGGCTGGTAAGTCCTATACCCTTAGGTTCTTGGGTGGGATCTCTGGCTGCTTCTCTGGATCCCTTATCCTGGGACCCAGTCAACCGACCGCCTTTCAACACCTTCAACAAAGCGTGAATTAAGTGCTCGAGATTTTCTACACTTAATACAACAAATTTACAGCAGCGTCTACGTGCAACATGTGGCATGTGGTCCCCGCGGTTCCCACTCCCCCCAGCCCCTCTTCACCACAAGTTAATTACGCAATTAGCTGGTTTTGTGGAACATCTGTGCAAGTGTGTCGCGTCTCATTAAGCCCGATCTCAAATACTATGCTGATGGACAGTCGGGGAAAAAGAGAGAGAGAGAGAGAGAGTGAGAGACTTTTAATTGCATTTAATTAACAATAATTTAACGAAAAACACTAAAACGAGAAATAAAATTAGTGGAAATTAAGCCAGAAATGCCTGAGCTCAGAAGAAGCCGAGGATCGTAGGAATTTCATTAATGATATATTCGTTTTCGAAAGAAATGGCTTACTCATTCACTTTTATCACTTGGAAAAGAATTTAGCATTATAATGAACTCGGAAAATATATTCCAAGAAATGTACAGATCGATCTTGAAACCCCTTACACGTATGTATATACTCTCCCCTTTCCCTTATAAATTATGCTGCTCTTCATTGAATTTATCTACCAACATAATTACCTAAGCACGACAGACTTACATTATTTCCTATCTCATATCAACCATCTTTGACAATCCATCCATCAAGCATGATTGAACCTTGAAAACAACCCCGAATTGTGTTCCCCCCCCCAACACTTCAAGTTTGATACACGCAACGTGGCCGCGGTAAAGTATTGTTTTTAATTGCTAATTGAGCAAAATACTTGGTGGAATGAAATTAATTATAGTTTCATGTTTTTGGCCCACAAAAAAAAGAAAAGAACAAATATTCGACTTATTTCACTTAGTTTCTCAGTGTTCACGCAAAAGCATAAATTGTTTAATTGCTAATTAAGAATAGGAAACGACAAACGATAAATGTAATGAATTAGAAGGCAAATCGAAGGCAGTTGGCATTATTTCAGTTCTAGCGTGTGACAATTCGCATTAATTACAACAAATGCTCCAAAAAATAAGCCATTAAAGAGGGGTCTCAAAGCCTGGGGTAGGGAATCCGGAATGGCGAAATGAAAGTGCGCCGGAGATCCCCAAGTTGCCGCATTTGGCGTGTTTTTAGGCTGCTGCTGTTGCTGCTGCTGCTTGGACACTTGTGACATTTTCTTAATTGAAATGATGCGCGTTCGTTGATAAAATTTCGTTGTATATGTATATATTCCTCTCTCTTTGCACGTTTTGCTGATGATTATTATTACTCTTCATTATTGTTCATTATTAAATGAGCGTGTGCATCCCCCGCACAGCTCCTTCTCAGCTCACTTTTGCCGATGTGCGTGTTTTTCGCTTTTTGTGTAGGCTTTGTGGCATGTGCGGCATGCAATATCTTATTTTGGTGGCGAAAAAGTGAGCCAATCCCCACAAGATCCCCTCCAAATGGAAACGCTCACGAAAATTGTCTACTTAAACAAAGTAATTGGGACTTGTTCAAGCGCATAAACAATTGAGGATGCTATATTTTCTCCAAAGAATTCAACAGGAAAAATATCTTATTAAATAAGCTGTGAGTAAATTGTATTTTCTTATTAAACAACTTTGAGTATCATTAAAATCTCGAACTACTAATTAAGGTTAGCCAACAGAATGAGAGTTCGCATATTATTATTATTATCTTTTTGATCGTGTAAAATCGTGGAAAAAAGTTTAAATAAAAAACAAGTAGTTTTAAAATGAAAGGCTTTCTCTTAGCTAAAAATAAAATTATGAATTTTATAGAATCATTTAATTAAAAATTTAATAAGATTGTATTATTGAAAAAAGCCTAAAAAAATCCGGTTGTGAACCTCTTTCTATTACAGATAAAATTGTATCTTAATGGAGTTATTTAAGAAACATATTTCGTATAGAAATATTATTAAAAGTATAATATTCTTAGTTTAATATTATTTTTAATTAATTTCTATTTAAATTATACCCGAAAAAATTCCAAAATCATTTGCCAAACACACAAGTCTTTGTAAATGAAATAAATACTCATTTCCCTTTGATTTGCCTTCTAGCCTGGTTACCATTGCATTTTCAATTGCATTTTCTCACTCAAAAAAAACATCGATTCATACATATTTCCTGCAGTTTTTCCATTTTCGCCACCCTGCCGTTTTAGGGCAATAAAATTGCATTTTATATTTGCACAAGCTTGCAAATTGGCCACACATCAAAAACAGAAGGCGAAATCCTTTCAAGATTTCGAGTGCGTCCGCCTCATTTGCCCGCACTTCAATGCCTTTACGGTGAATATAATTATTACTTTAATTATGCTAATTAAACAGGCCGCCCACGGGGGCTGCTGAGAGGGGCGTGGCAGGCAGCTGGCCAAAAAAAACACGGCACATAATTAAGCGTTTTGCTTTGGCGGATTTTCCTTCTTTCATTTTTACGATTTGCCTACGTAAAGTGACAACGTGACGTGATCGTTGGGGGGTTTACGGGGGGAAATTGCAATTCTCCGCTGGCTTTTGGTTATTTTTAATGAGTGTGAGTGTGTGTTTGGTGTGTGCTGTCTCCTTGCCGCACTCAGTTTTGTTGCCTTTCCGCTTCTTGTGCCGCTGCATTTTTATGCGTTCGTCATCCGTTTGTCATAAAAAAAAAGAAATAGCAATTGCATTTACTACACCAACAACATTTAATTTATAATTTAATATCTAATCAGTTTCTTTTTTCCTGTTTGCCGACGTTGATTTTCTTTTTCACAGCTATTTGTGCATTAAAAGTTGTCGCAATGCCTTTGACCAGAGACACGCGCATTTAATGGATTTCTCTGATTTGCTGAAGATGCCACTCAAAATCATAAAAATCTTGCAGTCAACTTAATGAGGTAAATAAATAAATTGCAATGACATAGAAAATGTAAATTTTGCGGATTTAAAATTAATATTGTTGCTATGGAGACAGTAAAATTATAATACAAGACATCATGAGATAAATTCTTAGTAAATTTGTAATAATAATAATTTTTCAATAAATTATTTCTAAATATAATTTATAATAAAATAAATCAATATAAAAATTCTTTCTATGCATAACTCACAATAAAATAAATTATTGTATAAATGCCGTCGGCATTTTTTTATCAAATTAAACTTAACAAAAACTGGAATCAGTATCTTCAATATCATTAAGATATATATATGCAATTCAAATTGGCTAGCTTTAGTTTGTATATATAATTATTATATAACTATTCATCTGGAAACTTGTGAAGTTAAAATTTATGAACATTGTACTAAATATTTTTAAGATCAATTCTATTAAACAAATAATTCATATTATCAGCTATATAAAAACTAGGATCTCTTGTAATGCTATTCACTCCTGAAAATATCTTTTAGTTATAGCTGTGATATTTGTATCTATGGCTTTTAATTACAGATGAAAAATTAAAATGACAAAAACTGTTCTATATTATTAACTAATTCCACACTCTCAGATACAAAGATCCTGAGATACAACTGCGATCTGGCTGCTATATCTGTGGCTCTCAGACCCTATCTAAGTCAAATGCAACTCATTAAGCTGAGATATGCACCCGCTGAATGTCATTCCAGAGTTTGGACACTAGATTTATGTTTGTGTGTGGCTTAGAGCCCCCGGTTAATTCTCGCTAAATAATTGCCGGCGATAACGAGGCGTGGAGAACGAGTCGAGTTTAGTTGGGAGCAGGCGATATAGCGAACTCTACATCTGCCTCTGCCTGGCAACGACAATGGGGAGCTAACACAAAGAGACTAAATTCTGTATTAATTTGCAATTAATGCAGCTAATTATATTTAATTAAATGAGCGGGCCAAGCTAACAATGCACCGAAGATCGAGGGCCGAGGGACGAGGGTTTCCAAGTGGAACTTGGGCACTGGGAAAAATGTATATATATATCGCACAGGTTGGTCCGGCTTTGGAATGAAACTGATTATTACAATTGTTGTTACGCCTGCCGCTGCGGCTGCTGCTGCGGCTGCCGCTGCTGTTGTTAGTGCGAATTGTGCGCTGCTGTTTATTGTATCTCATAGATACGATTTAATTTTTTTCGTATTTTTTTTTTTTTTTTTTTTGCAAAATGACACTGAGCCACGGCGAGTCAATTGTAATACGTTTTAGTCGGCTTTCGTGGGGTGGCATCATTCGCAAGGCTTAGCGCACATTAAACTATTTATATTTATGTGTAGAGTTTCATTCTGATTTCGTTTTGGAGATCGTTTGATGAGCCTCATTGTTGCAAATTGCCACTGTCCACTATCCACTGTCCACTGCCGCCGTGCCGTGATGTATTATTAGTTTGTTTATGGCTATTTATTATATTTGGTTTTATTATTAGAACGTCGCAACTATTTTTGAGTAGCTCGCGCAGCTCGTAGCCCCATGCTCATTGCGATTCCCATGCTGGCCGGGCCGTAATGGTGATGTTGATAAAATTAATGTTAATTAAAGTTATTAACCGCCTGCAGCGAAATCGCATCAATTTATTGGTTTTTTGCATATTACCGTGTCAAGGTTGGGATTTACATAAAAACTACATTTGGATGTTTCGCACAAAATTGCCAGTGAAGTGCGTGCGAGGCTCAAAAGGTTTTTGATTTGCTGACAGAATGATTAAAGCAAGTCGGTTGGTATTTAAAAAATCATTATAAAATAAAATGCAATAGTTTTTAAAGAGTTTTGCACTTGACACGTTTATAAATTAATAAATATTTGTTTTACTTTTTATAAGCACAAGTTTTTAATCAACCACATTAATTAATTAATAATGACAAACACACATTATCAGGTAATAATGATCCATTACTATATATTCATTTAAATCAATATATTAATCTTATTAATTTTAATTGAGATAAAAAAGATTTTTCAATATCTTATCATTAAGGAATATATGTTTGTTTATGTAAAGATCTCAAAAAATATTGTAAAGAATTGCTGATCATTTAACTTTACTTTGTTTCCAAGATTTAAGAAAATTTATTTCAAGAAATCAAGATTAGTTTTTGGTATATTTTTAATATTTTACTGAATGCTTGTGCCTAATTTTATTTATTTAAATATATAAATTCAAATTGTTAATATCCAACTGGTTTCATGGTTAATTAAAAATAAGCTTGTCTCTAGAACTACTAATTGTCATATTATTACCGGTTTTTACTAATGACAAATGTTTATATGTTTATAAGCAATTTGAATATTTTTAAATAAAATTTATTAACATTTTTTTAATAACCTATAATATCAAATAAATTTTTTCAGAGTAATTTACCTTTTTTCAGTAGAATTTCAGCAGCTTCCAATAGTTTTGTATTGTTTTTCCTTTAACTGTTGAATTAATTAAGGCGAATCCTAGTTTTTAAGCACTCTCTTATCATTGATTTTGTTTTTATTCTTATTTTTGTGTTGTATATTTTGTAGTATTACTTCTTATCACAAACTAGCACTGGAGTCAAAGTATATTTACGATTTTTAGGAGTATTTTAGCGATTCTCTAACACCCGCACTCTCAAAATTTCGCGGGAAAATGTAATTTCAAAAACTGCTCTTTTAAATGTTTGAAAACGTTTGCCGTTTCACTGTTTGTTTGCACTGTGTTTGTGTTTGTTTGTTTGTTTGTTTCTCCTTGCACGCGCCGCTTGAGATGCCGATTCCGATTGCAATTGCGATTCCGATTCTCAGTGTGAGATACAAAGTAGTACTATTTCTTGGATTCAGATACTTTCGGTTGGGAATTCCGGACGCAGTTCGTACGTTCAGGCGCAGCGTCGAAACCTGAATGAATGTGCGGCGCACGAGCGGCGCTTTGGACAGCATAAGTAGCAAGAACACACACACACACACTCACTTGGGGGCAGCTGCCGAAGCGGGCACGAGCATTAAAAACGAAGGCAATGCAGCCCGAAGCCCCGGCTAAAGCTTAGCAGGAGCAAGCGAGAGAGAGCGAGAGCGCCAGAGGCTCTCCTTCGCTCTCATTCCCTCCGCCTCCTCCCACTCCGTGGAGCCCAGAGACCCCCCCATTTGCCACACCACCACCCCTGCACAGCGGCAGCGACTGCGCGCCGACTGCGCAGGAGCAGCAAGTATATGCAATTTGCTTGGCGCTGTTAAAATAAAAATAATGACGTCATTAAGCTCACAAATGAGCGGCGCTGCTGCCTGCAATGGCTGCCGACGTCTGCGTTGACTGCGGCAGAGCTTATAACTGTTGTTCTGTGGCAGGAGAAGTTGCACACTTGACGAAAGGCGAGCACTTAACGACACACACACACAGTCAGAGTCAGAGACAGAGGCAGAGAAAGAGAGAGATGTAGCGTGAGAGAGAGATCGAGTGCACTAGCCAGGGAGGTGGGTGGTGGTTGGGGGTGGTGAGTGCTTATTGTGAGCGCAAATTTGAGCTTTTATTACAAATGCATTTTGTTGTTTATATTTTTGCTTTTGTTGTTGTTGCTGCTAAGTGGGGACGAGGGTAAAGACAATTTGTTGATTTTCGAATTTTTATAATACATTTTTGGGGATTTGTTTGGATAATATAATGTACATATTTGTGTTCAGATCTTTATTTTTAGTTTTCATACCCTCACAGGGTATAATTTTAGTCAAAAGATTGCGAGTCAGTGAAGGAGTCATTTCCCACCTTATAAATCATATATTTTTTTGATCAGCTTCAAAAACTGGATCGTTTTTGAGTGTTTAATTCTTTTTCGTAATTTTTTAATAAGTTACATCGGAAAATTTTTCAAATTGTTGCAAAAAACCTAAATTGTTAAAATCTGTTTGTTTAATATGAAGACTTGTTTACCTAATAATAGTTCAGAACACATTTCCAAATTAGAAATAAATAAATTTTTAGCTAAATTCTGATATTTTTATCATTTTTTTTAAGTTAAGATAATGATATATTTAAATTATTATTATTACAAAATGTATAATAAATGCCAAAAGTCTTAAAATTAAATTTAGAATTTTATAGTTTGTATTATTATTTCTATATTTCTTTGGAAACAAAATTAAATATAAATATTTTTTTGATCGATTTGTGTATCCCAGATTCATAAGCCCCAACTTATTTTTAAAAGCTTGAGAAATTAGAAAACATTTAATGAAGCTGACCAGATCCTGGACCCTTTATAATCCCTACACCCCTTCCCCTCGGTTTATGCCGTTTGCAACTATTTGCCGGTAATTAATAATTCAAGTGTCGGGCCGCAGAGCAAATCCAATGCCAAAAGCTGTAGTCCGTCAGCTCATCGGCCAGCAAACCTCATTCGGAACTCGAAATCCGAAACTCTAAACTCCAAAACTCACAGAGTGACGTGTGCGGGGTCCAGTGAACACCCCCTTCGAACCTCTACTCGCCGCCACCGTCCCTGTGGCATCCGTTCCGAAGCGCTTCCAGAAAACCGAAAAGTGCCAATAAATATGGAAACGTTTTGCCTTGTTCAGCCCACACTGCCTCCCACTCCTCCACCCACAGGCACCTCGGCGCTCCCCTTCTCGGCCATGGCCCCGCGTCTTCTGCTGCTTTCCAGCTCAATACCCCTTGCCGAGGTGGTGAACTGGGAGAAATAGAATATATATAATATTAGTAAATTATGTTTAACAAATTATTTGGTAATATTTTCTATAGATAGATAGATGACAGAGATTTTATAGTGATTATTTGTTTAATAATGGTTCTACTATTAAAATAGTTTTCTTTTATATTTTAAAATTGTTTACTATTTTTGACTTATTTTCTGTTCATTTTTAGACATATTTTGTTCTCTACTCTTTAACTATTCTATATTTTGGTACTATTTTTTCCTATAAAAAGACGTTTACATTATTTCTCCGAGTGCATCTTTGCTCCTTGGCTACCTTTGCACTAATTCACATTTGATGTTTTGTTGTCTGCGCTTGTTGCTGTTGCTGCTTGCATTTTTCTGGTCAATGAGGTTACAGTCAAGTCACTAGACAAGCCCCCGCTGCCACTGCACCGCCCCTGTGTATCGAGGGGGGAACAGAAGATGCAGCAGCAGTGGCAGCAGCAGCAGCAGCAGCAGCAGCAGCGACTCGTGCGGTCTTCAACCGGTCGCTGTCGGTCAGTCGATGCTGCCAAACAGGCTGCCTTTGCCACAGCCTCTGACTCTGACTCTGACTCTGCTAATGCTGCTGCGGCAGTCTAGCCAGCCACCCACCCGCCTCAACCATCAGGCTATCGGAGGTGTCGATGACGTCGTCTGGCCGCCCCCTTGAAATCCATCCCCCCGACTCTGCCGTAGTGCCCCCAAAAGTCCATTGAAGTATCTCGCTTCGGCCTCATCTCTCCCTCGAAAAACCGAAACTGACTGCAACTGCCTACGCCATTTGATGATTTTGCCGTTTGCCTCACTTAATGCGATTCGCAAGGGTATGCACTTAGGCCTATACGGTTTGTGATTAACCGGATTCCTTGAGAGAAGGCTAGAAAGGATAAGAGGTGGAGTGAGGTGTGAGTGTCAGTGCTTGGGAGACCTCGATCGGGTTAGGAAAGAAGGTGACCTCGATTGGGGATCAGTGGAAGTTGATAGTTTTAAACAATAATAGTTCTATAATATATTTGATAAAAATAATGTGGATCAGTAATTGAAATACTTTTTAAATACTAAAGATTAAAATATCATCAGAAAAATAATAGTTTTGTACAATGAAAAGATGATCTTTTATATTTTGTATGCATCTAATTATTTCTTAAATATATTTCTATACCAAAACTTAAATTATTGTAAAAGTCATTTCAATCCCGAATAAAAAGTATTCCTATTTAAAAGTTAATTCCGTGCCTTCCCTTTAAAAGTTCTAATAGAGCATCCCCACTTCGCACATCTTAAGGATACACTTTTGGGCCATCGTTCATTCTAGTGGTTGTTGATTTTGTTTTTAGCCAATTTTGGTCAATATTTAAGTGCCGGTTGGGGCACTCTTCACTGCTCCGGCTGTCGTACCGTGTACATGTCTAGGCCACATCACCTCATCAACTTAATTTTCGGAATTTTCATGTAGTTCCATCTCTCTCTGGCTAGCTTTTTCCCTCTCTCTCTCCTGTCTTTGTCTTTTATGTCTAATTTTGTGCTGCATTTTACCGGCAGCTATAAAAGCATATTACCGTTAAATGTTGCACTGTCGAGTTGTCGTCTAATTTACGTTACCCGGCAGCCGACGGGGCCAAAATGGGTGGTGGAATGCTGGGAAAATGGTGGGAAATGGGCGGTAGGCGGTAGCAGGGATGGGGTCTTGGGTCTTTGGATGCGGATGCAGTAGAGAGAGAGCCACTGCCCACTTTCCATCTTGGCTTGATTGTCATTGCAGCTCGCAGGCTCGGCCTCGGCCGGCAAACTGATTAAATTCAGCACGCGCCCTGCGGGCATCCTTGCCAACTTCTTCCATGGCCAAGACGAGATGCTCAAGGGAGGGGGTTTGAAAAGGGGTAAAAAGGGGTATGAGAGGGACTAGATGTCCACAGAAAACATTATTATTTAAATAAAATAATTATCGTAAGACTAGTCCTGTGTTTAAATAAATCTAGCTAATTTTCAAAGAATTTTTACCTCTTTTTAAGAGAACTTTTAAGACAGTTTTAAAATATTTTCCATAAATTATTTATCATATTATTTTTCAAATTTCTTCAAGTGTTGCAAGTAGGTGTATGACGCTGATTTTCGGGGGGTGGTAACTCAAAGTCATCAGCTTAGACGGAGACCAGAAACTAGACGCTCTACATAAATTTGAAATTAACGTTTCTAGCACATTGTCCGTCTTTCTGGCTGTCTCTTTCTGTGTAAATGCTCCTCTCTCTTTCTCTCTCTATCTCTCTGTCCCTGTCTCTGTCTCTCTGCTCTCTTACATGCTTTCTGTAATTATCATTTGCTAGTCCGTTTGCCTTGGAACACACACGCCGTCTTGGCCCGATCTTAACTTGGCTTTCGGGCGTACTCTATGGCGTACACCTCCCCCGTGTAGACTCCAAGCCCCTCCCTCCCGGAACGGTCGTAATTAAATGCAAATCTCTCGTCCCCCGTCTGTGTCTAATATATGGCCATAGTGCCACGGGGCAAACTGTGGCCACATTTTCAGCAGCGTTCCGAAACTTGTCAGCACCGCCGCCCCACCCGTTGGTGCCCGGGTGGTGCACCGTGCTTGGTGTTTGGGAAAAAATGAAGTGCAATAGCCGAGAACGTGTATATAAACCAAACAACATTAAAATTATCGCCTGGACAGCCCATAAAGAGCATAAAGGTGTTGGATCGCCCACGTCATCGGATAGAAGATACTCTGCATTTGTGATACCCTTTAGGGATGATTGAAATGGGTGAATTATGCAACAAATAAGGAAGTTTATATGGTAAAAACGAGCTTAAGATTGGTCACAACCTTCCGGAAAAGCAGGGAATATTTAAATATTAATTTAAAATAAAGATTTACTTGAAATATCTGAGTCAATACTGCATCCATTAACATGTCAAAGTTTATATACTTTTTAGCATAGAATGAAGGATGATATTAAATATTATATAAGAATAAATTAAGACTTCCTTAGTTTATAAATATTAAACTATTTACATAAAATATAAAATAAATAGATCACATCATTTTTAGAAGAAAAATGATACAAATCTTGCTCTTTCTTTTCAATACGATCTATTATTATTATTATTTATTTTCTTCATTAATTAATCATTTATTTATGAACCTAAATATGATAAATTATAGTCTTTATAAAACCAAAAAAGAGAGGGTCAAGACCACAACATACAGCAAAACCAACGACAGAGAGGGGAGAGTAATTAAGAACGTGCAAACTTTTTAGCTTTGGTGGACGGTTCTCGTTGAAATGGCTGCTAATTACAAAAGGCATCCTGGCCAGCATCATTTGAGATATTTTTCCATTAACCGGCGACGGCGTCGTCGTCGTCAGTCGGCCATGGCCGTGGGGGGAATGGGGGTTAAGGGGGGTCGGCCGGCCCAGAAGGGGAGCGGCAGTGCATACAAAACATATTAAAATTAACCTGATTACTCCGCAGGCGCTGCCAGCTCTCAGATTGTGGGATTGGAGTCGTGTGTGTGTGTACCTGGACTTGGAGGAGTTTTGAAAGCCTGGCACAAACTAATTTCAAATAACATAATTCATTCGCTTAGCCAACGGGGAACGAGGAGCAGTGGCGGTGGCACTTGGACTTGGCCAAGACTCCACGACCGGTTTACTCTCAGGAGCGAACCAAATTAGTTGAAGTTTAATCACCAGAGCGGAGAGAGCGGAGAGAAACAGGATAGATTATTTGTATATACTTTAATAATACCCTTAACGATTTGTTGTTAATAAAATGTACTAAAAATAAATAATATTGTAGCTTTTTTTAAAGAAAAATATTAAAATAAAGCAAAGACTTTGATTATTAAATAAAACTTGTTTAGAATAAAATCTTATAAAGATTATTTGTGTGAAGTTTAATCTTAATTTTCATAATCCTAAATAAGTTATATAATAATTCATCAATCGCTTTAAAATGATCTCTTTTTGTTCTCTGTAAACCCAAACCTTAGCTGTCATGACCAAGTCAGAGCGAGAAAGATGGGCTTCCTATTAAACAGAGACAGCAGCAGCTGGGTGTGCGAATGCGGAAGGTGCTAACTGACAAATGAAAGACTTCCAGACTTCAAAGCTAATTGTTATTGTACTCAAACCATCCTTCGCCCTTCCTCCATATAACCCCAACCTCCAGACCACATTCCTTACCAAACTTGTCCACAAAACTATGCACAGTCTTCAATAATTTCGCGCCCATAAAAATTTAATATTATTGAATTTTTATTATTGCTTTTTGTGTTCCTTTTTTTTTGCTGTTGTAACAATAATGAAAACCACAACAGCCAGAAGAGAAACTGTAACAGAAACTACATTAAACAGCGCCCAAAGGCAACACGGAAGCCTCTTGAGGAGAGACAGTGGGATGAAGTGGTTTAAGATGAACACAAAAATAAATATTTATGCTAAGAAATTTAATTCAAGAATTAAGATTCCAGGAAATATTATTTTTTAAGTGCCTTCAAAAATGTTTACTTATTTATTTTATATAAAAAAAAACAATATTATAAAATATTGAATATTTATTCTAGCTAATTTAATTAAATATGGAAAATATTTCTTTGTTTATTTTAAGTGCATCTAAAGATCTTTGATGTGCCAAAGTTCACTCATTTCAAATGATGATTTTTCATTCTTTAATCAATTTTTATATTCCTAAGACAATATAGTACCTCTTAAAAATAATTTAATTTGTTTTTAGGACTGTAAAAATTGTTAAAGATTTAATTCCAAAAAATCCAATTCTCTCCACTGTGCCAAGAAATTCCACTCGCCGTTTGGGCCTCAAGTGGCGTACTTAATGCCATTCGAATTATGCGCATGCGTCCCCTTTGTGGCAGAGGCTCTCGATCTTCGAGGCTGGCACTTCTCCTCCCGGATCAGTTGGCTTCGATTTGTTGCCTTTCCCGCGACGAGGAGCATAGGAGCATGAGCATGAGCATGAGCATAGTAGTAGTAGTAGTAGTCTGCCCTTGCCACCGCCCATTCTACCCCCGCCCATCGGGACGTGGTAATTTTGTAATATCGTAAAGTATTTTTTAATTGAACGCACCACCTTCCGAGCTTGGGACCAGTGGCTCTTCTCTGTCTCTCGGAGGGCCTTGTCAACTCTGGACTGGCATTGGCAACCCTAGAGCCCAAAGCCAGCCCACTTTTATGACTCACTTCCTTTTTGGGTGATTTATGCGAACCCGCGCGTATGCGATTCCTTAAAATTAGCTCTAATTATGAGAGTGGATCGAAAGGCAGCCAATTAAAAGTGCATTTCCAGCCGGCATAAATCAATAAAAGATTTATGTGACTCTTGTCTATAGGCATACGTATAATTTTAATGATTAGCTGGACGGAATTTAGAGTTTTGCATAACCTTTGGCAGGCTTTTGTGGCTCCTTTTCGGGTTCCCTTCTTTTTTCATTCATTCGAAGTTCATTCATGGGACGAGTCGGTTAAGCTCAGCTCAGCTCAGCTCGGTTGGGATCTCAGCTCTGGGATCTCTGATGTCGGATCTCTCGAAGGTAACCTGTTCCTGCCCAGACTCACGACTTTATAATTAGGCAGCCTCTCTGCTGATGCTGATGCTGATGCTGCTGCTTCTTGCTCTTCTGCTCGGGTGGTTAATGCATTCATAATAATATTTCTTTTTGCTGTTAAATTTATGTTTTCTGCCTTGTAGCCTTTCCCTGAAGTTCGCCTCCTGTTGCCATCGCATCCTCTTCTTTTTATTTATTTTTGCCAGTTTTAATTTTCTCGCTTCCACTTCCAAGTTCCCCTGACATCGCCGCAGCCGCCTCCTTTGGCGAAATCGTTTTGCATTCTTAAACATAATTGCATGTGGGCGTGGTCACATATGAAATTTCTTTGATTAAAGTCGATTAAAATCGCGGCCTGTTTTGCCTGCTGTTGTTGTTGTTGTTGTTACTATATACCGGCTGCTGGTCAAGTTAGTTGCCCAAGTTGGCCAAGTAGATGAGATGGCAAAGAGTCTGCGATGAGCCAAGCCAAGCCCGGGTTTTATGGGTTCAAGGATTAAGGCGGAAGAGGCAGCCGCCCAAAAATCAGTGGAAAATCGCTTAACTAAAGAAGAAATACAACGAAATATCAATAAGGGTTTTTAAAAGGAAGTACTTAAATTATCATTAGAGATTGAGAAAGGATTTTTAAGGGGATAAAGCTTAAAAAGTATGTTTAATAAGGGATTATGGATTTTATATTTATAAATTAGAGACAGGTATTTATATACTTTATTATTTATAAAACTGTATGAAAATATTTGTTTACCTTAAAATTTCTATTTATATCTTAAATCATTTCTTAACAACTTAACCAGCTAAGTAAGTCATCTTAAACCTCCTTTAAATCTCATTAAAGAAACCTCTCATTTTCACAGGATATAAATATTCTTAAATAGCTATTCTTAACTTTCCAATCAACCGATCGCTGTGGTGCTTGTATATATATTTTTAGTCATTTATAAAAGTCTCGTTTAATAAGTCTTCCACTTCTATAATTGATCTAACCAGCCTGCTAAGTACGCGTACATGCTGATCATTGCAAGATTCACCAGGCAAAGGAGGCTAACATGCTAGCTGCCGAGCCTCTGACTGTGAATTCATAGCACCGGAAACATTTCTTAAAAGAAAAAATAAAACAAAAATGTTTTCTAACTAAAATAGTATTTGAACAACACCATAAATATTTTTTAAGATTTTAATAAATAATTTTTCCATATTTAATTTTTGAATATTTAATGAGATTTTCTTTTTTTACGCTGTGTACCCACCAGCATCATCATCATCATCATCAGTGACTGCGTGGCCAGTTGGCCACTCCCAACCTTGGCTCCCAATCCGCAATCCTCAATCCCTCCTGTGACGGTGGACATGCCGCTTCTAATCTGCACTCGAGTGAATTGCAAATTACGTGTCTTAAAGTGAAGTTTTACGAGTTGCTACTCTAAATGTTTGCACCAAAGTGCTCGCCAGGCTGTGTTTGCTGAGGGTTTGCAGCTTCTCTCAGCACGGGAACGGGGTACGTTCTGGGGCCGGATTCGCTGATGATGAGGAGACCAGCGGTGCTCCGGTGCTGTGGTGCTGTGGTGCTGCGGTGCTGCGTGTTTAGGCGCGAGTGTTGTATTTCATGTTTGCCAGTTCGCCTCGCCAGTTGTTTGCCGGCCGTTCCTCCACTTGGGATGGTTGTTTATGCGATGCAGGATATGATAATAATTACACCTTCAACGTTTGCTGCTCTCTGCCAGCTCCATCTGGCCAGGAAGTCGTCTTACTCCTGCTGCTGGCTGCTGGCTGCTAGCTGCTAGCCCCCAATTCGATCCTTGGTCTGGCGATTAAAAATTGATCTCATTATAATTATTTTCTTATAATTTATGAAGCCTTAAAACTGTGTCTGCTGCAACATGGCCACAAAGTAGTCATTATAAATGCCATAAATTTCGGTCCCCTCAAGCTCAGGCTGGGGCCCCTCTCATAATGATTGAAGAGCCACGGAGGATCCGCGGCAGAGCCCCTGCTTCCAATCCCTATTGCTGGCAAATTACGAGTATGAGCGAATGAGCGAAGCGAGATTTTAATGGTCTTGACATCGGGCTCTGTCTATATACACGCTTGATTTGACAGGACAGAAGTATGCACAAGACTCCTACACATCTCCCGAGTTCTGGCATTGGCAGGAGGGCCTCTCTGCCTCCCGTATCTTCCCGGAACCCACATATCTCAGATAGAATTCAGGCAAAACATTATGCATATTACACAGACCTGAAAGCACCACCAGCTGGAGAACACGCACAGCGACATTCGTAGATAAAACAGAGAAAACACTAAGAAAAATTCAGGGAAAATTATAACTAATGAGCAACTTTAAATAAAGTATTAACAGGTTTTCAAGAATGATAAAGTTAAGTTCCGGCTAGAAAACCCCTTGAAGGTCCTTCAATATGTTTATGTTGAATAAATTATATTATATTATAATTTGTATTTTTCTTTCTCTGTGCATCTAGAATCACCCGCACACCCACAAAAAGAGAAAAGTAGAAGGGGTTGGTTGTGGCTGACTCTCCTGCTCATTTTGCATTTTAGTTTGTAATTTAGTTTCATTTATTGCGATTTTACATTGACGCCTGACACGCAAATTCGTGTAATCCTTTCTGCCAAGGAGGCAAGTGGCCAGGCCAAATGGGGGATGGAGCGACTTGGTATCGAGTGGCTGTCTTAGCCGTGGCCCAAACCACCGCCACATCGAGCCATCGCCAGTGCGCCACACAAAGTCCAATTAAATTATGAGGGTCCACACGCCAAGACAACGACGACAGCGTCGACCACAGCAGTCTCTGATTCTGGAAGTCCCCCTTCACCGGATCCTTGCTCCGCCTCAGTTTAGAGGTTTACACTGAGAAAAACAGGTAGAAAAATTAACTAGAATATTTAATAAGTAAAGTTTTATAACTTACCAAGAGAAAAATATTTTAAGTAGACCCTAAGCTATATTTTGTTTTATATAATATTTTAAAAGCCTCATTTTTTATTTTGAAGCCAAAGATAATCTTATGAAAGAGTGCTAAAAACACTAACTGTGGCGCGAAGTATGTTGTTGGCAAACCAGGATGTCTGCAAGGCGTAATCGCCTTCGGGAACTGGCAATACAGCTGTGACCTGATTATTTACAAATTGTGTGGACAATTTTTCCACAATTAAATCGTGCTGTTAAAAATAATAGACCAATAAATATAATACTTAACAATATACAAAATTAAATAATATCCTTACATCGTAGGGACATGTGTGATTCATATTGGAGTAGCTTCTAAACAAATTATGTAGATATGCGAAGACTGGATTTGATTTAGGATTCTTTAGGAATTTGCACGCATCCACAGTCAAATTGTACAGAAAGGGTTTATAGCCATTTAATCTCTTTAGAGCGGCAATATTTACCTGAAATAATATTACTTTAAATTGAATCAAAAGTGTATTAATATTACCTTTATTTTGTTAATCGGCACCTTATATAGATTAACTTTAAGTGACAGATATTTGTAGCTGCGATTAACCGACTTCAAGTAGCAATATTCAAAGTCACTGAATTTAGTATCCAAAGAAGTGCAGTTGATGTTTGTGAACTCAACTTTGGAAGTGGCCTTAAAACGTTTTTCATTACTATTAAAATATTTATTTAAAATGAATATATTTTACTGTTTTCAGAAGATAAAATAATAAAAATATTTTAAATGGATAACCCAGCTTATAATCCATACTGAACCGTTGAAATAAAACTGATGTAAGGGTAATTTGTATAGCATTTTATACATAGACTTTAAAGCAATTAAAATCCGATTATATATAATTGAGGAAACGATTAGACGTTAATGTTATTTTGGCATTTTATTGATTTTGAGTAAGTAGAGTATTTAGTTATGTAATTAATATGAGTTTGATGTCAGCTTATGTAGACAAAAACTGTGAATTCTCTTTTCGACAGACTTTTTATAGACTTAAAATTGTATATATATTATATTTTTTCACTGTGTCTTTGTCTTAGTCGTGGCAATTTCAAGAACTGCCTGCTTATGCCTCACTTCAGTATATTCCACTTGGCCTGGCTCATTTCCAGAGCCTCCTTTTTGGCCACTTCCAGTGCCATTTGGCTCTTGCATTGGCACTGGCATTGGCAATGCGGTGTAAGAGTAATTAAAATCCCTTGATTAATATGTAAATTTAATGAGATTACGAATTCAGCGAACAAGATTAGGAATGCATGGGTCTCTGTGTCCCGGTCTCGGTCTCAGTCCCGCTCCTTGCCCCCCTCATTTCGCTTTTCTGTCACTGTCTGATCGGGCCTGGTCGCTGCTAGACCCCCCCTTTGCCCGCTCACTCGCTTTCCTACGTCTCTGTGCCCCTGGCACAGGCAGCTCTGAGGTTGCTTTGTAATTTGCACTTTCTTAACCCTTGAGGGTTCAGGGTTATTAGCGTTCAGTATAGCAAATAGGGTTAAAGCAAACATAGAAAATTCCTATAGATTTTTTGAAACATTTTACTTTGAATAAAAGTTTAAGAGAACTTAAATTTATTAATATTTATTAATAGATTATTCCTTTTGTTAAGTTATATAAATTATTTTTAAACTTAAACTCTTTTATTTAACAACTAAAAAGTTCTTGATCTTATAAATAAAACAATTGTAATATTTCCAATATGTTCCTAATATTTTCTTTACATATATTTTTGGTATTTGACACTTAAGACCCAAATTCGACCTAAAACTTATTCTTCTTCATTATTGAGTAACTTTTCAGAGCTTATAGGGTTAAGCAGCGGAACCGAAACGAGCTCAAAGCCTGGCCAGGCCAATCTAGACTTCGGCCAGGTCCTCAGCCCCGCACACACTCACCACTGCCCATGTGAGTGGGTCTGCTAAGAGCTTGTTAACATTTCTGTGGAAAGCCGCAGCAGCAGCAACTGGAGTCCAAGTGCAAGTCCAAATCGAAAGGCTTTAAGCCACCCAAAAAGCAAATCGACATCGACATCGACGGAAAATTGGAAGCGCGAAATAAACTTGTACATAAATTGTGTGAAATGGATTTGCTTGTAGTTCAAAAGGTTTTGCGATTTGTTGTTGCCGTTTGTCAGTAGTTGCCAGGTTAGTTTGTGGGTCTTTTCAAGGGGTTGGTGCTGCGGGGGGTGTCTCATTTGGTTAATCTGTCACCATCTGGCCATGTTGCAGTTTTTGATCCTCATGTGATAAATTTTCATTAAATTTCAGGGGAGTGCCCCGAACAACATTGGTTGTGGTGGAGAAGTAAATAAATGAATGAAATCAGTAACAAACTAGTTTTAGTTTAGATTAGAAACAAGACTTATATTACAAAAGTTTCTATTTAAAGTCAGTTTTTATAGTTTAAATTATCTTTCGTGGTTCTTGTTTGTTTTTTTAAGAAATATAGATTTTTTTTGGTAATATATTTTACTTATTTTCCCAAAAATTTTATTAAATAACTTATGTTAATTAAACTTTTTTTCTAGAGAGATGCCTCTTTAGCTGGATGCTTCGTTTAATTATATCCATTTTACTTCGTCATTTTCATCCCCCATTTAGCATCGTCCTCGGTGTTTAGCAAAACTCCGCGAGGTTTTTCATCAACTTTTTGCTCATTATCCGAAAAACGCGGGCGCCTTTTTGAAGCGCCAATTGGAGGTCCTTGGCAACTGCTTCTGCCATTGGCCTGGCAAGTTGGAGTCCCGCTGATTGGATGGCAGAGCTCAACATAGGCGCCAAATCGGATCTAACTGAAGTGCCAGAGGACTTAAATGAAGTCTTGGGAGTGATATTTGCTACAGTTTTATTGCTGAGTAAAAAATGAGGATGTTATCCCCAGAATTTAGGAGATTTGTTGAAGAAAAACCAACTTTCAAGGCAGTAAATTAAATTATGAAAAAGGAATTCAATTTTAGAATTATATTTTATTATTTTAAGCCATAGAAAAATATATTCAGCTAGTTTTTTTGTTCCAAGTTTTGTATAAAAACTGTTGTAAATCCTTTTAAAAGACCTTTCTAAATATAAAACAAATAGGTGCCATGCGAGGAAGGCATTCCCACATTGTGAAGGTCACCCGAAGGCGTTTCAAACAACTCAAAGCCAAAGAGGAATAAAAGAAGGACAGGAAATGAGGGTGTTGGGAGCTGAAGTCAGGAGACAGCAGCCAAGAGACAGCAGACAGCAGACAGGAGGTGCTGTCAGTTATGAGCTCAGTGACAAAATAGCAAGCCAAAGGCTTCAATGAATGAAAGTGAACCCAAGTCGAGAGTCCAGAGTCCAGACAGACACGACCGAAGGACATGAGGGCGGTTGCCTGGGAGGAGCTAGAGAGTGTTCCCTTTTTTGGGCGGCAGATGGGATGCACGCCGACAGGCGACAATAGTGCCCATGTCCGAGTGCATGGCCATCGTCCTGCCACCCGCTTGCTGACCGGAAAAAACTGCAATGCCGTTGCAGTTTGGCAACGAAAATTGGAAGAGCCTGTTGCAGTTGCAGTGGCAGGTCCTTGCTAAACATGACTCGCTGAAATATGCAGGACTCCTGCCATGGGTCGTCCTCAGTCAAGGTCGCTTAACGCCTGGCTTAAAGCTGGGACTGGGAGAAAACCGAATAAAAACGGAAACAAAACTCGGCAAAGGAAAATGAAAAAAAAAGGGAAACAAAAAAAAGGAGACTCTGGTTAAAGGTAAGAGAGGAAAGTAGAAGATATAGACGTTCGTTCAACTTTGACTGGCTTAGACATTGTCCCGCTGTGTGAGAAATGCCTTTTCAAGGACTGCCGCCCCCACAAACACACAGAGACACTCACACGCACACACACACACACACACAGATGCGAGAGCACTCGGGCAGGGGAAAAAACGTAGCATACTTTTTCGAGCGAGTGGCCTGGGTTTTTCCTGGCAACTGGTTTTTGGTCCTGCCACTTGGCTCTTGCTCCTTGCTCCGCATTGCCGCCTTCCGGCCACCACCTTCTCCGTGTCCTTTTTCTGCCATATTCTCTGCTACCCCTTACCCCTTTCTGACTCACCCTCTCCCTGTCTGGGCACACACTCCCCAGGATTCCTTGTGTCTGTGTAGAAACTTCAGCTGCGAAGTATGCAATATATTTTTGGCTCCGACTAGAGACGTTTTGCGTCTGGCTTTGCCAGTGGAAACCCCCCTATTCTTTTTTTTTTAACAGGATGAAAGTCAAAATGTGTCAAGGTCGTTCGCCTGGCACTTCCTCTTCCCTCTTTTTTAAACACACACACAAAAACCCGTTTGGCTTTAAAACCTTTTGCCGGCTGTTGGCCAACTGTTGCTCTCTACTGAAATGCATAAAATGTTGCGTGAATGCCACGCCTCCCTGGACCATTGCCAGAATGCGGCCGACCTCCAATCCCCCCATTTTTTTGGCTCCTCTCTCCTCGTCCCTCTTGTTAACACACAACAAATAACAGATTTTCATGGTGCGTGGTGTGTGTGTTTTGGTGTCTGTGTTTGATTGCGTGTGTGTGTGTGTGGCATACTTTTGGCGCCTTTTACGGCCTAACTATAAAATCGGCTGATCCCCCTTCCCATATGGCATGGCCACTTGTCGTTATGATGATTCATGTGGCCTGCCACAGGACCTCGCCATCGCCATTGCCATCGCGATTCTCATCCTTTTCCGCCTACGGAAAACACACAAAACACAGCTCGTTTCGAGTGTTTTGTTAAAAGCCGCTCAATTGGAATGCAATTTTCATTTGCCTGCTGCACAGCCTATGTGTGCGTATGTCTGTGCCTGGGTGTTGAGGTCAACGCATTACGCATACGCCCGGTATGGCAGCCACATTAAAGTGAAAGGAATTAGCGGATAAATTGATACAAATGCGCGGAATTTGTGATCGTAGAGGATAAAGTGGCACAATCCGCATCGGAATCAGAAGTTACGCTTTAAGAAATATTAATTTATTAACAAATATTAAAAGTTATATTAATTTTGAGCCATATTTAACATTTAGTTATAAAATTTTCTAAAATTTTGTACTAAATAAATTGTTTGCTTGAATTTTTAATAGCGAAAGAATTAAAATAATATTGTTAAAAGATTGGTTGCCATTTTAAATAATTTTGTTATTAAAGAATAAGCTTTTTGTAGAAATTATTTGACTTTAGATTGTTTTGTAAGAACTTTCAGGTTTTAATTTACTTTTTGGCAAAACACCTTTGAGTTTAATTATTATTTTATTATTTTAAGCTAAAGGATAATTATCAGTATATAGATATTTTGCTTATATTAATTTATATTAATTTACTCATAGCGAGAATTATCATTTTAAGCGTCAACATTAAACTCTTTATTAATTTGAACTATTATTTTTAATATTTTTATATTATTTTACACTGCAAGGTTTCCTCACCTTTATGAGAAGCAAAAACTACCCTCCTTTCCCCCCTTTCAACCTATGCTTAACCCCTTAAACCTTAACCCACCTTTAACCCACCAGCCCGCGACAAGCAGTCATCAATGTTTATCAATAAAGTGGCAGGCTCGTTGCCTCAAACCGAATGCAAGTAAAACCGGAAACGGAGAAAAATGAAATAAACAGTCGCCATTCTTTAACAAAACATAAAACAAAACACACACACACACACACAATGCAGGAGCACGCATACATTTGCATACATACATATATGTACATATATCGGTGCGAAAATAAAGCCCGAAAAGTCAGCGTGCCGCTAAAAAAAAATTGTCAAAAATCAACTATAAGCATGTTTTTTGTGTTGTGTTGATTTCGGCGCAGGCAGCGACGCCGGCAGCACCACAGCCCGCCTCTTTGGTGGGCGGAGCCATGTGTGGGCATTACCTGCTGTTGTTGTTGTTGTTTTCGTAATTGTTTTTTGCAATTTTTTTCTTGGCGCTGCTGTCGCTGGTTTTTTACCGAGCCGCCATTGCGTAGTTTTTGCCCGGCATTTGTTACATTTTCTTCTTTTTTAGCAATGGGCGTGTGTAGGCAGGCAGCAGGATTGGGTATATAGCGCCGGTAAAAGGAAAGGATCTCCCCCTGCCCCACAAAAAGGACGAACCCAGAGCGAGCGAGACATCGAAAGAGGGAGAGAGAGAGAGATAGGTGGAGATACAGGGGGAATGTAACATGCCAGTATAAATTAAAACAAAAATATTTAAAAACACATGAGAAAGCATTGGTGGTTTTTCTTTCGAAATTATGCTGCATGTTCATGAGTAAATATGAATAATATATTTTAAAATTCGATAACCGTTATCTGTTTGACCACTGACCATTACGCCCCTTTGGGGAGCATTACTTAAACTCTGGGAGATGTTATATCTTTGAGAGCCCTTGAAGATATTTTTTGTGTGAAATATTTGATCATATTATCAGTAGACTAAATTTTATATGATTTAAGTTATGGAAAATCTAAAATTTCTTAAGCTTATGTTTATAAATTGCTTTTAATACTATTTTAAGGCTAAAAACATATTTATTATGTGTTTTTTATGTTCCATATTTAAGCTGGAAATGCAAATGAAATTATATTTCCCTTTTATGGTTCAATTTTATTTTGTTAATATTTTTTCTTAAAGGTATTCAATATTCTTAAACATATTTCTTTAATTTCTTACTAAATACATAGACAATGCTACACGTACACTATCTCTTGAATTATTTCTTACTTATTCGCACTTCCGTTTTGCACATTCCGACACTTCCTTGCACTTAAAACCCATCGAAGTAATCCGCAGACTGAAAGGATATGCCCTGCATATTGCGGTCATCGCTTCACGGCTCTTTGCTTCGCTCCGTTAATGATTTACCAAATTATGCAGCCGCAAAATGTAAAATACAGGACTCTGGAGGCCTTTCGATCCTGTTGCCTCCACATTCTGTATACCCCCGCCATCGTAACCGGAGTCAGTCGCCAAATGTTTATTAATTGAAAACGTAAAATTGCATTTTTGGACTGTTATTGGCCAGGCCAGGCCAGTCCAGGCCGCGATGCTCTGTGGCAATTGCCATGATTTCGATAATGCGGTTGCCGCTGGCCACAAAAACAGTTTGTCGCTGTCAGCGTATCCTTGTTGGCTGTGGCGGTGTGGGGTTGGAGGAGTCCTGGACTGGCCGCAGCTCTGTGCTGCTGCTGCTGCAACCCGGCTGATAATTGGCATCGGGTCAATTGCAGCCGACTGGTGGGGTATGAGGGGGTTAAATGCACAGCCAGGGCCAATAAAATTAAATATGACTTTGTGTCATATTAAATGTTAAGCTCAACTTTCTTGCTCTTTATTTCTTATTTCAATTATGGCAATTGCAAATATTTATTTGGCCTTTATTTGGATTTTTAGTAGAGTGGATATTGTTATTTTCTCGTTTTATACACAAAATGATATTATATTATATTTTTTTAAGTGTTTATACAACTGTAAAACAAACTTGAAAAGATGATCATAGATAGATTTGTAAAGGGTGAATATTAAACATTTTTTCAGGTGTTTTAAAAATAAATAAACTCGTTTTTGTATAGCAAGTAAATGTAATATATTTTACATTTTTTAAAGACTTTATAAATAAACTAAAAATTCCAATAATCAAATAATTAAAAAAATATGAAGAAAAAGGCTATATATGTACATCAGTTTTGAATGAATTATAAATTCTATTGAAAGATTATGGTACTAAAACATTTGTATATCTGAGCTAAGAAAACCTCCGTAAAAACTTCCATTTTTCTTCAATTTATTCACAAAATTTTAATTAGTTAACCTTTCTCTAAGAACCATATATTTTAAGGGCTTTCACAAATATAACCAAGTTAACCTTTCTCTAAAAACCATATATTTTAAGGGCTTTCACAAATATAACCAAATATTTTCATAGGCAAAAGTGCTCTGTGACACGGTTGCCTTCCCAGATTGCCTTCGAGTTTTTGTTCAATTTTATTCAAGTAAAATGAAAAAGCAAAACTTTAATCAACATTTTCATTTGGTTTATTGCATAAAACATTTCTCTTAATTCGAAAGTCACCCATGCCAGGACGAAACCACTAAGTCCTGACACAAGACATTTCGTATGCGTTAACCCCAACATCAATTCGCTTTCAATGCAGCAAATTTTCAAATTTTCAATTCATTTGCCGGGCCAACACATCCACACATTGCATTTCGAGGAAGGATACTAGGATACTAGGTGTGTGTGTGTGTGTGTTTGTGTTTGTGCGGGCAGCAGGCTCATAAATTTAGCATTATGTGCTTTAAATGCCTATCGCATATTCATATACAAATCATCTATATATCACTTGTATATGTTGTGAAAACCCCACACAGGATATCCCCCCGAAAAATGTGTATATGTATCTGGCTGGATCTGTGGGGCTTGTTTGCACTTAGCCTGCCCACACACAAGGACTAACAAAATTAAGAAAAATTAGTTGCATGTGCATCCTATGTACTTTCGTCCTCGATGTGTGTGTGTGTTTGTGTTCTGCATGCCTTGCATGTCTCAAAAATCATAAGCCACACACACACACACATATACACATAGCACACAAACAAGAACAACAAGGACACCTGGCCTGAGGCACTGGAGTAGACTTCAACATGATTTTCAACATTCTACGCAAGATTTTCGGGCCCCGAAGAATTTTTGGCAGGCGATGGGATTATGTCACATGCCTGGCCAGCAATTCCAGGCTAGACAAGGACAACCGGATGGGCCATGGCCAGAGCGAGACGAGGCTAGTGGCTAAAGACCATTTTCCATTTTCCATTTTCCATTTGGAAATTTTAGCATTACACCTATTCGTGCTATTTTAATTTCGTTGCCCTCTGCCGCTTTTCCTATGCAAATAAGTCGAAATGAGAGGCCCCATATGTCCTGTTGTTTCAGTGTTTGTGTGTGTGTGTGCCTAATTGAGCTTAGACTGCAGGAATGCCACTTGCACTCGTCTTATATATATATATCTGTAAATGTATATATATATATATTCCTGGCCAAGTAAAGTGCAGCAAAACTATTGTTGCAGTCACAAACTGCATGTGGAAATAGAGAACGGGAAACAAGAACTTACTTACGCCGCTTAATTAGTAGGAAACAGTACACTGAGAAAAAAATTAGGTTAAATTAAGGCTTGGGTGCATTTTTAAAGGATTTTGGGAAGAATTTAAAAAAGGAAGGTACTTTAAATTGCATTAAAAACGAATGTGGTTTGCTTTCAAAATATATTTTGAATATATAAACGAAAATTAAGCTTGAAAATTGAAAGCATTGAAAGATTTTTTTTATTTATTAAATAATTATCACGAATTTTGAACTTAAAGTTAATATTGGTTATAAATATGATAAATAAGATAGACTATTAACGGTCAAAACTATTTTCTAATTGTATTTAACAGGATTGTTGAGACTTTTACAAAATAAAGTTGGTTTTCTATTTAAATTTATTAAACGGAGACTTGCAATCTTTTTATTTTACCTCATTAATTACCTGTATTTTTATTATTTAATTTAATTTCTCACACTTAATTTAAGCAACTTTCTTTTAATTTAAGTGCACCGACAACAAAACAAACTGTCAGCTACAAATACAAACGGGTTAAAGGCACAGACACAGGGGGCGATGAGTGTGCTGTTGTGTGCTCACTTCCGCTGACAATTGTGTCCTCGTTGAGTTTGTCGTCCTCGTGTCGTCCCTCTGCTGGAGCCCCTTTGGACCATCCTCCCTTTTGGCTGGGGCTAATGATGTCAAATTACTTGCGGGCATTTTTATGTCATAATTAAACTGACAACGAGAGGCAATTTTTTTATTTGAGTGAGCGGCGGCACTTGGCGCTGAAACTGGGGCCTCGCTAAAGTACGCTCTGCTTCTCTTATATATTTTTTTTTATATATTTTTTTTTATTTAGATGCACAATTGTTGCAATTGCAGTTCCTCATCCACGCTCTGCTCCTTGTTAACATACTTAAATGCACATACACACAAAGAGTGGGCCAAGAGGAAGTGGAAGCCTGGGCATAAAAATAAACACACACCCACACGAAGGCGCCCTTTTTGAGGACCTGCAAGTATGCCATGAAGTTTTTTTTTTTTTTTGCTGTTATTGCCACTAATTACAAGCAGCCGCTGCTGTTATTGTTGTCCTAGGGTTATCCTGCTGTTGTAGTCCACTCTGTTTGCCGGGGCTAATTTGTTTAAGGGAAGCGAACTAAAGGTCCTTGGGGCACAGCGTAATTTTAACTATTTTGGTGCCTTTATTAGGGTCAGCATTGGGTTAAATATAGCAAATAATAAACTATATATTTTATTCAATATGGAATAATAATATTTGTTTAATTTTCTGTAATGAAATCCTGGTAAATATTCAAAAAAAAAATGTATATCCCTGCAGTTGCCATTGTATTTAATTTAAAATCAACTGTAGACTGCCTCGTAAAAATCTTAGAAAATCCAAAATAAAGCAAAATGACACAAAAACATTTAAATAAATTAATTATTCTTTCATAATATAAAACCAAACCCAATCTTAAAATATGAAACGTCACCGCAATGGATATTTGTGGCAAGAAAGTGCGGAAGAAGGGGTGCAACTTCCACCTATGATATTTTTTTCGGTGGCCCAAAAAGGACACCGACCCCCCTGTGCTTTACTGCTCGCATCCTTGATCCAAGCCAGGCTTGCTCTGGCACTCACCGGAAATGCGTGGCCATTAAGGCCAAACCAGGACCCCTGTCCCGCTCCCCACCCACCCTGACGTTGCCATAGATGCTGAGTGGAAGCGTTCGAAGTGTTCAAACAGCGTAATTCTCGCCCGGTTGGCATCGACAGCCACCACTGACAATGGTTAAAAATTGTTTCAATGTTACCTGTTTGGAGCCATATATACATATACATATATCTGGGTATATATATTTTTTGTGCACGCGGATATATATTTTATTGCTCTGGTAGTTGAAAGGAAATGAAAATTGTTTTATGCGGTTACGCCAAAAAGTATGCGATGCATTTTATTTCAACTCCTTCCTTGTTTTTTTTTTTCATTTTTTATTTGTGTTGCTACTGCCCATCAGGCATCAGGATCCTGGACAACTGGGCCGCAAAAGTTTAAATAAATGTTTGATGGAATGCACAATTTGCCTGGCAACCCCAAAAAGCTCGCTTAAATGTTAATCACCTCGCAGGGAAGCCACCGAAAAAGTTCGAGTGTCCTTTTTTGTTTTTTGGTGATTTTTCTGACTTTTTACATTGCAGCTGCCGCCACATCCGCTGGCCAATGCCAATTCCTTCGTACAATTAAACTAATTTCCGTCGCTGGCAGGAGACAACTTATTTTGCATCGACAATAAGTTGTCCCCAACTGTCCTCTGCCTGCACATGTCAATCGTTGGGGGCCATCGATTTCATTTCGCGACGAGTTCGCCAGCTGCCACTCTGAACTGCTTTTGCTGCTCCTGCTCCTGCTCCTGCTCCTGCTTACCCTGCTTCTGTTCCTCCTGCTCATCCTACTCATCAGTTTCTTATTTACAAAAGAAATCATGCAATTTGCATTTGTCTCTTTGCAAGCTGCTGATGCTGATGTTTTGCGCTGTTTTGCTTTTGCCTGATTTTGTTTTATTTCGCCTTCATTCCATTTTGTTGAGACGTCAAGTACAGGGATGTGAAAAGGCATAGTGGAACTAGGTAAAAAATTATAAAATAATTGTTATAAATTAGGAAAGTCTATAACTTTTATTTCAAGAACATTTCTGAGGTTCTAGAAAAACATGTAGCATAGTGAAAGTTCTACACAAAATAAGGCTATTTTAATATACAATAACAAAAAGAGCAATATTGATATTCTAAAAATAAAATAGTTGTGAAAAGTTCACACTTTGATATGCTAATATTTACAATTTTCCCTCTTAAAACCAGCTCATTATGAATTAATTTCCTCATCGATTAAGGACACTGTACCCCGGCTTGGTCAACTGTCAGGCCATCAGCTGATTTGCATCGAAACGAAGCGAAAGCCACCAACAGTCAAATTGCCAAGCGCTGCGAGGATTAATTCATTACAAAAACCCGTTCAGCACAAGAAATAATAACAACAATCAGCAGAGCGGATACCGAGAGGGACAGGGCCCTAAGCGATCCAACCGATTCCATCCTCATTTTTTTGTTTGTTCCTTTGCTTTATCCCTGCTTTTGCTGTCTTGTCTGTCTGTCCTCTTAATGCCACCGAAAACTCATTTGAATTTAGTTTTCATTTAATTTAATTTAATTCGCTTTTGGCCAAGACTTCTTCGCTTTGCTTCGCTTTCGACTTTCGGTTGGTTTTCCTTCATTACCCTTTTGAACGGGATGCCGTTCCGTTCCTGCGGCATGATGATGTTGCCTGATTTTCATTAGTTTTTTCCATATAAGTTTCAAATCGATAACGAGCATTCGTCGAAATCATATACATATATGAGTGGAGAGTCTCCAGAGTGGCCAGTAGTACTGGTGTCTGTCTGGTCTTGGGTCCGGGATTGGGCTGCCGCAACTGGTGAGTCTGGCATGCGCAATGGCCAGCAGGCAGGCAGGCTCATCATCCTCGTCATCGTCATCGCATCAGCACGCTTAGCCCACGGGCTGCTTAGCCCAGCTTCGAGAGCAATCCGGCAATCCGGCAGCCCATCGTTCGAGCCACGTTAAGAAAACCAAGCCAGGTTGGGCTCTTCTGAGCGGCTTGTGAGTTATGTAAAGCGGCGTTGCTATGACATAAATTGTTTGCTTTTGTCAGGCTCAACTGGAACGAAGATGAGGACCACCAGGCAGGCGGGTTCGATAAGGGGGTTTAGTCCACACACAGATAAGGTTGATGATGGTTGGGGCTAAGGGAAGATGTTGCCCCCGGGACGAGAGCCTTGGTAAATAATTAAAAATCAATTTAATCCTTATTCCTCAATATGTGTAAAGGAAAATACATTTTGGGGTATAAGTATAAGGATACTAATTATTTGGATATTTTTGAGAAGCCTTTCCAAAAACGGAAAATATTTGTTGCAATTAAAACAAGTTTCAATGGCCATTAAAATATTTATACTTTTTATATGATCACAATTTAATAAAATCTGTAGGTATAAAGTTGTTCAAGGAGATCAAAGCAACTGTAACATCAGGTAATTCCCTCCACAAACCAAAACATCTCAACTACTCCTTATTATTTCCTGGAAACTACCCACCCAATCACCTCCTTCAGGGTCTTTTGTCAACTCCGTCTAGCACCAGACAAATTAAGCAATTTTAAGCAGGACCGGAATGATAAATTAGCATACGTTTAGAGGGCCACGAACACCGACCCAGCCCAACTCAACCCAACCCAAACGATGGCCAAATGCAAACAAGCCAAGTTTAACCCTTTGTGGCCCTGGCCAAAGACGGGCGTCTTCATCGAGATAATTAAAATGCATAATTATAACGAAAATGCGACAACATTTTGCCTGGCAGCAGCAAATTACGACAAATGCCGACAACGCATTTAGAAATGCAAATCAATCAGGGAAGGAGTTCATCCCAGGGACAGAGATGGACCGAGCCCTGTCTCAAGTAGGCAGACCCGACAGTCCGAAGGCATTATCATCATTTGGATACGCTTTTGTGTGTGGATGGGCACCAAAAAATCAACTTCTAATTAGCATAAAATTTCATTCGACAAAAGTTTATTGAGTTCTGCATTAATTGTGCCGTCCCGTTTTGTCAGTCGGGGCGAATAACCCTTTAAGATCTCTGTGATGGGAGTCGGGGGAGTCCTGGTACTGGTACCCGGGACTTGGGCGTCCGTAAGGTGCGTAGACAATTAATCTTGAAATTGGGCAATATTTGACTTTTGTAGTCGCTGTCCTGTCGCCTGCTCCTCTCTCCTCTCATTTTTAATGGGCAAATTTGAATTGCTAATATGCGGTGGTGACGGAACGGGAAATCAGACGGTTTTTTGGGGGGTTTCCATGTTGACATATCGAGCCATATAACATAATGAACGCTTTTTGCCCACAGTTTTGCATATTTACCCCACTCCGCCTTCTTTTTTATGCTGGCCTATTTTTATTAATTTCTTCTCCCCCAATGGCCAGAGCATTCTAATTATTGTTAGATCGCCTATCGTTTGACCACCATTTTTATGGACTTTTTTAATTGAAAAATCAAATCGAAATGGATTTAGAAAAATTGGAAAATACCAAAATGATACGCAGATAAGCGAAACTGCTAATATCTGTGGGTTTTAATGGCTTTAATGGTGGTAGCCTTTTGTGTGTCCTAAAAACAGATTGCAGTGAAATTTATTCACTTAGAATGCAGTCAATTACGTAAAAAAAAAAATGGTCCTAATGAGAAAATTACATTTTGCATGCTCTCAGTCTGCCTTCCAGAATTTATTTCAACCCATGGAAGTCCTGCCCTTCGCCCAGCAACTAATTGCAGGCAAACAAAATTGACACACAGCTCCTGAGGGGGAGGAAAGGTGGGGACAGATGTGCAGGTATGATGGCGAATATATATTATAAAAATAGCTAAAATATTTGGGCTTAAGGATGGAACAAAATGTAAATTTTATATTGAATTTTAAATACGAAAAAATTATTCTTTTTATATATTTTAAAGGGAGACAAAAATAGATAGTACAGGCAGAAAATATAAATATATATAATATTGTTACATGACACGATGTGCAATTTATAAATCGATTCTTTAACGTTAAGAACATATTTTCAATAATAATAAAATAAGATATTTTTCATATCAATATATCAGGGTTTACTATACAAAACACATCGAGTGAAAGAGTTTATTATAAAATCCTAATAACTAAATAAAATGCATCGTTAAAACCCCACATAATAGCTACAAATAAGCCACATTGGCCACTCTGGCTAACTGGCAGGATCACAGGAAGCCTGCTCCTGGCCGGGGCACAATCTAATTGCATACTTTCGGGCGCATAACTTTGCACTAAAATTAACCTCTAACCTATTTTACGCTGCTTCCTGCCAGCGGCCCATATAATGAAGGGCAGCCTCGCTGGTCCTACTCTCCGCGCTGCGGATGCAAATGAAGAGCTGCACGAAGATGCCAAAGGACCCAGTGTCCTCAGCAGGCAAAGGAAGCGACCGCCAAAGCGCGTGAAACCTGGCTACCTTTAGCGAACGTGGGAACCACGGGTTGGAGGTCAAGGAGGCAGGTAAGTGAGTCCTGTTGGGAACAGCATCGCCATAGTCATCATCATCGCCACCAGTGCAAGGAGCAGCAGTAGGAGCAGGAGCAGCAGCTCGTTCTTAATTGCACGAATTTCATTTTGTGTAAATGAACAGCAATTTGGATTGGAGGTCACCGCCGAAGAAAGTGGAGGTGCGGCCAGGTGGCTGAACTTGGCAGGTTTAAGTTTAATAAAGTGATGTTAGACCACTAGTTGTTCAATATTCTTAATGCTTTTATTTAAAACTAAAATAAATTCTGAAATTCATTATAGGAAATAGAAAATTCTCTACAACCAAGCAATCATTGCCTTTAAAATCTTTGAACGAACTGCGAAGACTAATATAGCCTTCACTTCAGACTCAAATCAAGTTTGAAACCAGTAAGAACGAAATTATCAAAGCCCAGGTAAGGCAGTATATTTATTTTTCTCTAACTTTTCTGCAGATATCATTATTTTCAGATATTCGAGAGACAGCTATCTTCCCATTTCCAGACGGTTAATCAAGTCAAGATGTCTTCATCAAATCAAATTTCAGATGATAAAATAAAATGTAATGATGGTTCTCCAGGGCGTTTAGGACACAGAACCCTTAAACTATTTAGTCCCAAATTCAAATTAGAAAGTCTTTTGAAGCCAGAACTATTTAAGATTACGGACAAAACCATAGTTCTAGCCAAAATGAAGAACTCTCGGGGAAAACCAAGTGTAAGTTATGCATATAAAGTGCAAAAGCAAGTGAATTTTGGTAGGAAGAAGCCGAAGTCGCCAAGGATTTTAAAGCAGACAAGCAAATCACGCAAACCTAAGGAATGCAAGGATATCTTAGACGAGGACTTTCTAGCTTCAGCAAATGATGCCGACCTGACACCAAGGAATAAAGATGAAGATGCGATCACACAGAATAGCTATGAAACTGCAACTCAAAATGTTGATGATTTTGATTTTGATTTCGAAAGCAGTGATGATATTAAGACTAGTGTTGATATAGAAAGCATTGATGACTTCGGAATATGGCATAGTGTTCAAGGAGAGGTAATACTAAGCATGGTTTCAAAGCGAACTAAACCCAACTCTTCGGAATATGTTTACTTAAAGAATCAATATACTATGGATGCACCCTGGAAGAAATCGAATGATAAGAAACAGGAAAAACAAATTGATGATTCATCCCAAAACACCGAATTAATAAGATATGACACTAAAACCTTTAGATCTCAGCAAACATCGACTAGCGATCTCTTTAAATTTCGAAAATTATCTCCCTTTGCCAGGACAATTCTGCAAAAGTGTCATGAATTGGAAGAAATGCAATTTAATAGCACTGGATCAAGTTCCCAAGCCATTTCCATGGGTGGAAATATACCCCAGCCTCATTTTCCAGCTCTACCTGAAAAGACTGCCCAAGAAGGTACCATGAAAATGTCTCAAGATTATTCTTCTGACAAAAAGTTATGCGTCTATGAAAACAATAGAGAAGACTTGTTACCCGCTCTTGAGCAAAACTCGAATTCCGGATGGGATTGGTTTAATCCGTTTAATATCCTAACAATCATTTCACTTTTATTATTAATTGTGGAAATAATTTATATACGCTTTCAATTGCGTTTGTATGGGCGGCCACCCTTCTGGCGTCGGTCTTTTAATAATTTCGCTAATCTCATATATTTTTCTTAAAAGTTTTAAAGTATTTAATTTTTAAAACAATTATATTTTTAAATTAAAATTTAAAGTGTTTTATTGCAAAGAATGAAGCATATTGCATGAGGAGGAATATAGTTTTCCCCACAACTTTAAATAAATCATTTCTTCATCTTGACATCCTTAAGACCTTCTTCTCTTTTCACCCGTAATTGACATAATTTTCAGAGTAATTATGACAATATTCAAGGTTCTAATTCTAGTTCCCTGCCAGCATAATTGCGATATGCAATGACAAATTTTAATTTGCTCACACAAAATGCATTATCATGCGCGTTTGACAGGATAAAAGGGTCACTGTGTGTGAGAGAGGATAGCCTGTGTGTGTGTGTGAGCCAAGTAAGGCAAATACGTGATTTGAATTTTAATATTTGCTCATTGAAAATGGCAAACACAGCTTGTGGCAGTGGCAGAGAAACTATGTCAGGGCAGGTTGTGACATGAAATGGAAAATATACTTAATTGGCAAGTTGATTAGCCAGTTCGTTGGGTTAATTTCAATGAAGTTAAATTTGTGGTTAGTAAATAACCATAAGGCGTTAATTTGTGTATTTGTAGATGATTTAAACACCTTGAGAGATGTGAGGGAAATTATTAAATGTCATTTTGTGGCTTACATTCCTAAGGCTGAACTCGTTCAAGGTTAAGGATACTTTCTAATATATCTAAATAAATTTATACAAATTATTTTACCTTTTCAGGTACAGGTTTTAGTGTCACCTGAAATTTGTAGACATGTTTTAGCATCAACCCTTGGAATATCCTCCCCTAAAGCCCGCTCTCTCCAGAGTCTTCCTTTGCTGCTGCTTAACAATCCAAGCCTGTCTCCTCGCACCACAGAATATTTTTAATTTATTACGTCTGTCGATGATTTTTCTACTACTTTTTATGGCGATTTAAGCTACTTTTTTTTTATTTTTTGGCCCAGTCAGTCATCCCCTTTTTACACACACACCAACATACATTTGTACACATGCGAGGCGAATACGAAACTCGCGAAATTCGTAATTTTGCATTTTTATACAAATTCCGCGAGCTTGTTCTTATTTTTATTTTTGGCTGAACTGGAGGAGTGGCAAAAAGTGACAGAGAGAACACCAGAGAGAAGGAGGGAGGACTGGGAGACAGGGAGAAGCGAGAGCAGCAGGAGCATTGTTTTCCTTAATTAATGTTTAATCAGCAGGACTCGAACAAACGGCCAGCGTCCGTGGCTGCTGACCAAAGCAACGAACCACACGCGATAATGGTCAAAATAATAAAAATGAACAGCTGAGCATCAGCCAGACCCACGAATAAAAATGCGAATGGAAAGGGGGTGGCACTGGCTGGGGTTTGGTTTGGTTTTTAACGCTCGGGTGTGTGGCTTAAGGTGGCGCTGGCGATGGCGATGGCCACGGCGACGGCGACGGCGACTGCGACGTCCTCCTACAGCCCAACTTCTTCGTGGGCATCGTTTTTTACCAATTTCCAGTGAACCGAAACCCGCGCGTTGTTTTCGAATCTCCCAACCACCCATACACACACACACACACACACATGCACACAACCCACTCACAGAATATCCTTCGAGGGGAACAAGAAGACAAGGCTAGTGGGAGAAAGCATGGCTTCAAAATACCCTGACAGTTTGAATTATCAAGTTTAAAAGTAATATTAATTATTATTAATATATTGGGAAACTCAAAATTAAATAATTTACTGTTTAGGTCTTTTTCTCTAATATTCTTGGTGTTATTTTATTGGCCTTAACCCAGATCTCTCCCAAGATCTAGAGGAAAAAATGTAAAGCAGAGTTCTCTATGTAATAAATAAATTTGTTAAGCAAGAAAATCCGTAGTTCTCTCTCTCAGCTAATAAAAAATGAGAGCGAGACAACCTTTCCTTTTTAATTCACAGAATCTCCTCGAATAATATCAATATAGTTACAAACTCCTCCCAAATACCATACAACCCTCTCAAAGAGTATTTGAAATGGTAAAAAATTCGTGAGAGGGGATCCAACGTTTCCCGTGTGCAATGCAAAAACGTAAATGAAAACAAATTCGCGGCCAAGAAAAAATTAACAAAACACAAAACAAACTTTTGGGCGCATGTGAAGGCGGCAGGATGAGTATAGGACCCCAATGGATATACATATATATATATATATATGTCTATATGGGATAAGGGGCAACCAAGGGGACTCTGTCGCTGCACATTTTACCAACGTGCACGTACCCATAATCAGTCCAAAGGGTAGCCAGTGACTGGTGGGTGGTGGGTAGTCCACCCTCTGCAAGTCGTTTCGGAGGCAGTTGGGTGGCGACCATTTGGTCAAGCGACAGAAACCGAAAAAAATGTATGAGAAAGTTGCTCGCTGAATTTACGCGAAAATAAAGGAATTTCGCGGTGGGGTTTGGGGTTCCGAAGAAGAGGGGTTGAAGCGCTAAAAATGGCAGTGCAAAAAATCATTGCCAGTGGCGAGGGTAAGCAGCTACAATTGAGGGAGGACTATATAGATGGGGGTGGGTAGTGGGTGGTAGATGTACGTAGGTAGATCCTGGCCAGACGACACCCAAAAGGGGTTTCTGTACCATCACCCATTGGGCACAATGCGACCTGGAGCGTTGGTCAATTGCAAGCCAAGTTTTGACTTACAGAAGGTGTGGAGGAACATTGCTAAGGTTCTGGGCTCTGGTATCTATAGAGGGTTGGGGACTTAGGAATATGAGGTAGAGGATCTTTAGTGGAAGTAGAAGGATTTTTCTTGGATTTTATAGGGATTTTAGGCTTGTGAAATACATATATAATTAAATAAAGGTTGGGTTATATCTTATAAACAATTAAAAATCGTATTTAAATTGTTAATAAATATTTTCTTAGCTATTCTCCTGACTCCATCCTGATTTCCATCTAAAACTTCCAAAAAACCTTAACCAGAATCAATAATCGATATGTGCAAGGCATGTTGTTGGCCCGAAGAGTGGAATCCAGTGGGGAAAAAGCCTTTTGCTGGCTGGAAAACCCGTATATATACTCGGCAGCATACCTGGATCAACAATTTTGCTATGCGGCTGAAATTCTAATTTACTTAAATTACATTTTATTCCATTCAATAACTTGGAATGACTTTTGAATACTCACACACACACACACACAACGTAGGCGAAACACGTAACCGAAAACTTACATGCACAAAATGCCAAAACGAGAGAGAGAGAGAGGGAGAGAGAATCGGGAACTTTTGCGACGTAATGAAAACCTCCTAAATGTATGCAATGAAATGCATTTGCAGGCAAATCCACCCAACCAGAAAGCCACCCCACCACCAGCACCCGAACCACCCTGAAACACGACTGCAACTTGTACTAATAATAATGCAAATGTCTGCCTGTCATTTCTGTTCATTTACTTAAAGTTCCTTCGGACCCCGACCACCGCAACGCAACGCATTTCACCGCCCCGAAATGAAAGCACTGAAAGCGAGAGAGAGGGAGAGAGAGAGAGCGAGGAGGTCCTGGCGTCAGAACTTAACTACGCATACTAATACACGCCTAGGCAAAAGCCGACCCATACTCATGCTCCACCCCAGGTCCTCCTTCATTTGTATAGCCGAAAATGCACACCAGACTTTTTGGGTCCTTTAACTGAATTAACTTGTACGGCATGGCCACCCCAGGATACCCAAACCGAGCTTTGAGCCTGGGACAAGCCAGTGCCCCGTGCCCCGTGCCCCATGCCGGCTACACTAACCAACTATTGTGCGTCACTCCACCAAGGAGACGGAGACGGAGACATGGCCAAGCGAAGAAGGAAACGCAGGAGGAGTAAGCAGCAGAAACAGGGAGCAGGGAGCAGGGAACAGGGAGCAAGCAGCAAGGAGCAGGGAACAGGGAGCAGGCGAAGACGGCAACGAGGGAAAATCCTAGCCCAAGCTACGTTCTCATAACATTTTCGTTTGTAAATTTTGAATTTTCGTAATTCCAAATGAGAATGCAAGGCCCAGGCAGCAGGCTACCCACCAGCAAACAGCAACCAGCCCCCCTGAAAGCCCCAACGAAAACCCCACCCGTTTTCTAAAAACCCTACCCATCCGCCCCGCACTGCGTCAGACTTAGACTTGGTCATTTTATGCGTTTGATGCTAATTTTCCAAGGCGGTTTTGGCAGCGTTGGCAAGGACATTGCACTGGTGTTGGTATGGTGTTGTCAGCCACTCCGGCTACGTGTTGGTATCAGTGAGACTGAGTGTGTGTGTGTGTGTGTGTGTGTGTTTGTGTGTTTCGGTTTCCGTTCTGGTTTCATGGCGCCTGAGGGGGGAGACAGTTTTGGGGGCGGGTAGCTGTGTGGGGCTGGTGTAGCTTTGTTAATGCCAAAAACTTAAGCAGCCGTAGCGTCGTCATCGTCCTGATCATCATCATGATCATCATCATCATTTTCGTCCTTGTAGTAGTAGTAGTAGTAGTAGTAGTAGTCGACGTCCATGTCCGAAAAGGGGTCTGTATGTCTGTGTGTATCTGTTTTGTGTGTGTGGACAGATTTATAATTGTGCGCTGTTGTTGCTGCTCCTGTTTCCCTCACACATACATACATATAGAAGGGACGTGAGCGGAAATGCCGGGGAGCAGCAAGTCATCTACATGAGTGCAAGTAGCTGGCTGCATGTCCTGACGCTTCCTAACGTTTCCTGTCCAACACAGCCCAGCCAACTGGCCAAGTTGCCGCTGCCGCTGCCACTGCCACTGCCACTGCTGCTGCTGCTGCTGCTGCTGCTGCTCAGTGCCCAGTGTTTGTTGCCGTTGTTGTGTTTTGCAGTTATCGGTGCGGAATAGGCTTTTGTATTTGGGCAAAATAAGGAAAATGAAGAAGCTGCAGCGAGAAGAGAACAGCATCAGCAGGGATGGCAAAGGACAGCGACAGTGGCAGCTTTTAATGTATGCAGACAAGTGCTTAATTAAGCCAGAGGCATAGTGGTCAAAAGTTAATGGGATATAAAGGGGGTTTAAGAAGGAAATTAGGAATGAAAAAATATGTAGTAATATTTGGGGTTATAATATATAAATTATATATGTTGTTATGACATTTCTTCTTTAGAAAAATTATTGCATCTCATTTTAGGAGAATTGAGTCTTTTCAAGAGGTTTCTTTGGTATATTTACTAAGAATTTTTCAATGAAAAATATTAAGGATTAATAAAACATTACAAAATAAATATTTTTGTCTGATATGTTAGCATATTTGTACCTTAAAAGTCTCTAAAATGGGGACTTACCAGTGCTTCGGTTATTATGGCTGATTTAATTATAATGCTCAAACAGGTTATGAATTCTAAGCTCTTTCCCTAAAAATAATAGGCCATATTTCTCCCCCTATTATTACTATTCAATAGTTAAGCAAACCTAATTACCAGCCAATACTTAACAATGCTGACAACCCCTTAAAATTCGTACCCCATTTCATATCTTTTAATAACCCCCCTAAAATCTCAATCCCTTCTCCAACTTAACCCTCCCCCGCCTCTGTCTCTTGGACTAATTCATTTACACTGCAATAGTTCATTTATATATGAAAGCCAAACACTGGCACACAAACTCATGAAGGAGGGACAAACTCGTAGCCAACTTATGTATTATATGCGAGCTTTAGATATGTATGTATGTATATGTGCGAAAGGACAACATGCAACTAAATACATGCACAGACCGATGTCTAATTGTACATACACACACACACACATTATCAAATTCCTCATACACACACACACACACATTCTGGACTATGGCGCAAGACATGGACATGGACAAAGTATGTTGGTGTCGTCGTCAAATGAATCTCATTTGCATTTAAATTAGGAACCTCGAAGAAGCAGAAGCCGAAGCCGAAGCCAAAGTTGATGGTGCGCTGGGATAGGGTTTGGGTTTGAGTTGGGGAGCAGCACTGTGTCCATGAGTCCACCTCAGTTGGAGGTGATGGTGGTAGTTGGTTCCTCCTCTCAGTTCCAGTTTTCCCCCCCACAAAATCTGTTTCAACATTTCGATAAATTTTCTTGAGGGGAGGGAGAAAGCAAAACGGCCAGCCAGAGCTGCAATGTCTTCCCAATTCGGCTTAGTTAGTCGGGTCGGTGGGTCGGTCGGTCGGTGACTGGGTGTCTGTCTCTCTGTCTGTCTGTCTCTCTGTCTGTCTGTCTCTCTGTCTAACTGTGGGCTTGAGCTGGGGCTGCGGGTCTTCTGGTGACTTCTGAATGCATAAATGTTGATAATAATGTTGAGTAAAACTTGATTTGTTTAGTGCTCTCAATGCATACACATCTATCCCGGGACAGCCGAGAATTCGGAGTATCCCAGGGATACATGCGCATAGCACGGACCACCCGCTCCTTCCCACTTTTTGGGGCCAATACATAATGCATATAATGAGTATGCAGATGGAGTTGCCGATGCCTCGGATGCAGTTGTGGTCGACTCCTGTGGCCTGCAGCGAGACGTGGGGCAGCCTCTGGACAGGATGATAGCTGGAGGAAAGATTCAGAACAGTGGTGTGAAAGGTATTTAATAAGAATCAGAAACTGTAAATTATCCTTATATACAAAGTAAAGTAGAAAGGTATTATCTTATATACAGATATAAAAAAGAAATTACTTGAATATAACCTTTAAATGTAGCTTAGAATTAAATAAAGAAAGTAATCTAATAATTATTAAATTTTCTAATGGTTTAAATTGATTCTTCTTTTAAGATTTTAACTCCCTTTCCATCAATCCTTGTCCCACTGTGCAAATAAACACCAAACTACACTCAACACTCATCTGCATATTGACCATTAGTTCTAATCATTTTATATGCCTAAAGAGACAACAACAGCAACCGAGCGTAGCGAGTCCTGGCAAACAACAACAGACAAAGCAGACATTTCTGTCTTTGTCATCTCGACCAGGACACACACACACACACACCCAGCACACACAAGACACTGAAAGGACGAGGTCTGAGGAGCCGATTGCAGTGCTGCATATACCTGCATATAAAATAATCTGTTTACTATAAATATCATTTCATATGCAACGTAAATACATAAAAGCCAGCAGCTCACACACGAGCAGAAACACAAACACCAGCACACACTCACACACAGACACACACACATCAAGGATATTTGCAGCACATCAAAGTTATACGAAATATGCATTAAATAGGCAAAATGGTATGAAAGGAGGGAGGAGAGACGCTCGTGTACGGTGTCGTTGTCCTGCTCAGGGCTGTTGTTGTCTGCTGCATATCCTTAGCCAAGCTTCTATGTGTGTGTTTGTGCATTTTTGAGTTTCTAATTATAAGTGATACTCAATGTCCACATATAGTAAACACCCCGAGATGACCGCCCACGTATACCGAGCACAAATTGGTAATTTCTGCAGACATTCTCCAAGGCGTCTGGCAAGTATGCAATGCAATTTATACACACACACACACGCGCACACAGGATATATTATATATCCTGGCTCCACTGCAGCTGTTGTAAATTCGTTTATTGCTTAATATATAGCCAAGCTATGTGTCTGTACATAGGAATGTGTAGTACAGCCACAGCGCATCAACAAAAGATAATTGTTACATAAGCAACGCCTTCGGCCGAAGAAGCACTACATTTCTGATTATACACATTTTAATTAAAAATGTTCGTCAACCACCCCCAGGATCCTAGGACCCTCAGTCCTGTGCCCAACCACAACTTGAACATTTTTAAGCATAAGCGAATTATGCAAAACTTTTGATGTTTTTAGACCAGCTTCAGTTCGGGCAGCTTCCCATCCCTGCTCCTCCTCCTCGCTCTCCCTGCTTTCATAATAATCACCAGTTTTGATTTTAGTTTTCATTATGCCCAGGATCTGGACTGAGCATAACATTTACCACTATGCAGTGTATAACCATCGTCCTCGTCGTCGTCGTCGTCGTCGTTGCCCCCCACAACCAAAACCATAACCGAGCTGCTTAGCATTGTCATCCATTTGCTTATTTTGCATATTCATAATTTTATTTTACGTATTTCAATTAGAATACCATCATAGAACACTTTCTACTTGGAACAAAGGAACTTCCCAATGAGTGGTTAAGCGGAGGGGTTGGGAGCATAATTCAGGAAAAGCCGAGAGAAAGTTTTGTTGTTCTTGGGCGGGGAGATTTCCTGAAAAACTAAAAAATGTTAATAATCCCAATATTAATTATTTTTATTTTGATTTGAAAATTTATTTTGGAGTTATGTAAATTTTTAAAGGTTTTAGGAACTTGAAATAACTTAAAATAAAAAAGGAATACGTTTATGAAAAGGTTAAACACACTGTATTTATTATTTTTATTCATTTAGATTTATAGAAGTTATTAAAAGGGTTTCATAAAATAAAAGGCTTGCTATCCTTAGATATTTAGTCATAACCAGGATTTTATAGAAATTTAAAAGAGTTTATAAGTCACAGAAATGTTTCTCAAAAATGTATCTTTGAATGCTTATATTTTGTAATTTTATTAATTTAAAGTAAACAACTTTTACCATTTTAAACTTAATAATTAATAATCCCGTATTTTGCCTATTACCCTTCATAGTTCAAAGTTCATTAGGTTCACTCTGTGAAATCTTTCAGTGACAGTGACATCACAAAGTCAAATGTCAAAGGAGCAGCCATAATATATTGATTATAACTATGAAAGGCTGAAGCACCGGGACAGCGTCACCACAGGCAGGCAGATAGGCATCCTTAGAGTAGTCCTAGTTCCCCTCCTGGCTGCGATGTCGTCATATATGCGGTTGCCTTTTGTCACGGCCACAATAACTTACTCATTTTGCTCAATAATAAATGCAATTATGTGCCGGCATCCTCGGCGAACCTCGTTCTCCCTTCGCAGGAAACGCAGTGCAGCCCAAAAAGGGACCAACCAACGCCATGACGACGTCAGGGACGAGGAACAACAACCAAATTAATTTAGACACAAAGCCTGGTCCTTGGTCGGGTTCTGGGAGAGAGCTCTGCTGAAGGCTGTCAGTTCTTGGGCTAGAAATTTGCATTTTGGCGCAGCTTTACCCCGAAATTTTCCTTTGTTTAGATTTCCTTGTGAATTAAATTTATTGGAAAATTAGCGCATGGCACACACACGAACAGCGGGGAAAACTAATTGAAAAGGCTGTGTGGCAAAGTGTCGGCAGCTGGAGCAAGGAAAGACAGCTTGCAACATGCAACATGAAACTTGCATAATTTTTACATATTTAAGACGCTGATTTAATTAATGACAGAACCAAGGCGGCCGAGACAATTACCGGCAATTAGTTTCGGTCTTTTCCACTGGTTCCACTCACTAAGTAGTTGCAGCTCTTAACTCCATTTCTTTCCATAATTAGCACATTCTTATAGTTGGCCGGTGTTAACAGGCTCCCGGCACGCAGATTGCCACAATTGTGGCTAATAATCACGATGTTTATCCGTGGGAACTTTGTTTATGGTTATGCCAAGTGGAAATTAAAATGCTCATGAGTAGTTGCTATTTGGAATTGTTCAAGTTAAGTAAATAAGATGAGGGTGAGAGAGCAAATAATGCAAGAGAAAAACAATTAAAGCTTGCATTAGCATTAACATTAATAAAAAATATAAATAAAGAAACAAAGTCGAAGTTTTATATACTCTTAAATTTCTTTATTTATTTTTAATCTTTTGAAATTCATTAAAATTTCCCTTCAGCTGAGTTTATATCCTTGTAAATCCACCCTTTCATAGGAGTTCAGCTTTTCGATTATAAATTATCCAAAGAAATTGTATTTTCCTCGCATTTCCTGTTCTGTCCTGCGCCCTTGTAATTAACTTAAATGATAATAAATAACTTTTAATATTTTATTAATTAACTTCCGTCGAACTCGACCTGCATGGACTGTGTAACGTACGCATTAAAAACGCATGGAAAATTAAACCCTGTCGTCTACCTGCCAGGACTTTGATTATTTTTACTGGATTTTTTGGCAAGTCCTTTATTAAAATGTCATTTGGCACAGGAAATTAAAACATTTAACATTTTGTACATAAATGGCAGTGGTAATGCGTGCAAAAAGTGCGTTAGCCCCAAAATTTTTGATTTGCAAATTGTTTTTCATTTCATTAAATTACCAAAAAAGTTTTCACAATTTCTGTGCACGCAATTTCGATGGAATTAGTTGGACTATTTCCTGCAACGCAATCGCATTTGGCTTGCAAATCCCAGAACCCGCCCAATCATTCAAAATGTAGTCTAATTTTGTATTACATAAATGCTGGAGATGGAGAGGGAGCAGAAATGGAAACTGGAGAATAGAGACTGACTGAGACTGGAGGCTGAGGCTGAGGCAACTCTGAGGAACTGCCTTGGGGGGTCTGTCGTCTATCTTCGGCATCCGTGGCCCGGTATAATTTGTGCGCGTTTAATTTGTAATTCTATTACCCAAAGCAAAACGAGTAGACTCCGGACAACTGGTTCTCTCCTCATCTGTGAGTACATCTGAATCTCCCCTCGCCTCGTTCAATTATGTTAATTCGTGCTTCTGTCGAAACAGTTAGAGTCGCAGCAGTCGCTACAGCAGTCGCAGCAGCGTCCATCGATCGATCGATATCGATCAATCCGCCTGTCCGTATAATAATATGAAAATTTAGCATTTCCGTTGTGTGTATCGCAAGCGGGGGATTGGGCAATCGCTTCTTTTGTTTTATGGACAGGGCAGGGGCTAATTTGTGTGCATAAGATCTCCACATTAATTCCGAAAGCTGAACTTTTTGTAAACATTTTTGAGCAAGGGGGTACTTATTACGTTGTATGCAGTGTTGTATATATCATTTTCAACAATTATTTTTTGCAGGGCACGTAAATAATCATTATGATTGATTTTTTTAAACAAAAAAATCATCCACTTGGAAAAGTCACATAAAAAAAAGAATTCTACCAATCGGCTACAATTGGGGTGCTCTTTCAAGATGCGCAATGATTACACAATTCCCGATTTTTTATATATTGCTCAAATTTTAATCATTACTTTTTGAGTTTTATTTTATCGCTCGAAGAATAATTATATTTATTTAAGCGAAAAAATATTGCTCAAAAAATAATGATTATTGTTTGAGCGATATTTTTTTCACTCAGAATATCGCTCAAACTGCGATAACTTCTTTCTGCGGGGTTTCTTTTGAAAAATTTTTATACGATCCTGTAAAGCGAAAGCAGTTGAACCCAAAAAACGTATTTTCAAATTTTAAAAATCAATATTTATATAATTTTTTTTAAATGTTAAAAAAATTACTTTAAAATGTATTTTTTTTTAATATTTATTATTATTATCTCAATTTATTTTCCGCAAAAAGTGCAAAATCCTTTTTCTAAGAGAATTCTTAAAAAATATTTTTTTTAGCAAAAGTAGACAAACCCCAATAATACATTTTTGCAAAAATTCAATTTTAAAATTTTATGATTTATTTAATTTTACAAACAACAGCTTTTGCAATGACTCTGGAGAAAAGTTGCTTCTTAAATCAGTCAATACTAATTTAAGTGCCGAAAACGATCTTTCCACGCTGATTTGAGTTGCTGGAACGGCGTGAATTACTTTGCCAGCATAGACAAATATGACAGCTAGTGCTTATTCGTTAATGGAAGCAGTAGGCTATATGTGTATGAATATTATACATTTCAGTCGTATTTTTATTTTTAATTAAAAAAAAACTATATAAATATTGATTTTTAAAATTTGCAAATA
>VNJQ01003669.1:0-13382 GCA_008042515.1 Drosophila truncata | reverse complement strand
TCGCTCTCTCTTCCTCTGACTCTGTGTACTACAATAATTTTATTGCGGCTGGGTGCTTTTGATTTGTTTTTAAGATTTCAAATTAAGAAACTTTAAAATTAAATTAAACTTAACAATAAAATAAAATTAAATTATCAATCTCTGCATCTCCATATACACATCTTGTATCCGTCCTTTTCCCTATAGAATGTAGAAAGGCGGCAAAATATCCGTGGCCTGTCAGCATCTGCGTAACGTAGTAATCCACGTCTCCATGTTTCCTTGCAGACCATGCTACCAGGTTTGGTATCAGCCTAGCTGTCCATCTCCCTCTTTCTTCAGCTGCCCATCTTTCCTGCCATTGTTGGAGGGTTTCTTCTCTGGTCCGCTCGATTAATGCTCTCGTTGTCTCTCCTGTCTGTCTCCTCTCATAAATCTGTTTTCGCGCTTTGGCCAAGAGGTCGATTGGGATCGCGCCTGCTATTACTGATGCCGCAGGGCCAGATACCGTTCGATATGCGCTCGCGATTCGTAGAGCCATGGTTCTTTGTACCTCTAGTAGAGGTTTTGACCTGCAGGTTGCCTCGAGGGTTCCTGCCCAGACCTCACACCCGTACAGCATTATTGCGTGGTTTATCTCCATTAAGAGTTTTCGCCTCGATTGTAAGGGGCCGCCCACGTTTGCCATGAGTCTGCTAAGCGCCTTTGTAGTCTCGGTCGCCCGCTTCCTCGTCTCTTGTATGTGTGCGCTGAATGTCAGTTTTGAGTCCAGTCTTACTCCTAGGTACTTTATAACCTTCTGCGTCCTTATTAAGTTTTCCCCTACTCTCATATCTATTTCTAGAGGGATTCTTTTTCTGCTGACTAGCAGTAGCTCCGTTTTTTCGTCTGCCAGTTTCAGATCGTGTGAGTTGAGCCAGCTTTTTACACGTATCATTACTTGCGTCAACTTGCGCTGTGCGTACTCGGTATTTCGGGCTGTAATGACTGCGACTATGTCGTCTGCGTATCCCACAATAGTCGTGTCCTCGGGCATGTCTAGGTGAAAAATTTCATCGTAACTGATGTTCCATAGCTCAGGTCCAAGTATTGATCCTTGTGCCGCTCCTGAAGTTATCTCTATACATTTCTCTCCTGCCTTTGTTTGGTATAGTAGTCGTCGGTTGTCAAGATAGTTCTCTATTATCCGCATCAGGTATCCTGAGGTTTGGAATCGTCTTTTCATAGCATCAATTATGTTGTCCCATTTCACACTGTTGAATGCGTTTTTAACGTCTAGTGTTGCTAGAAGAACTACCGGTCTCGAGAAGTGATTGCCTTGTTGGCTACTGCGCGCTTGGTTAACGACTTCTTGGATTGCTCCAATGGTCGATCTGCCTGGTCTGAAGCCGTACTGCATCGGGGAAAGACCACCACCTCTTTCGATCGCTGCTGATAGTCGTGGCTTGATCAGTTTCTCTAGTAGCTTCCCGGTTGTATTAAGCATGCAAAGTGGTCGATAAGCTGATGGGGCTAGGGGATCTCCCTTACCCTTGCTTATCAGGACATAATAATAATAATAATAATAATAATAATAATAATAATAATAATAATAATAATAATAATAATAATAATAATAATAATAATAATAATAAGAATAATAATATTTTATTAATTTTTTTTTTTTTTGGGTTGAGGAGGGGGAGTGCCTGGCCTTGCACCCACTAAACCCCCCCCTCCCTCGCCTTTGGCCGTGTTTCCACCTCGGAAAAGGTTTCGCATTACTTTGAGGTGGCGCTATGCGCACTCATCTTTATTCTGCGTCCAGATTGCCCCAACAACTTGTTCCAGGCAGCTGCGCGCAAGTCCGAATTTTTGGCACTGGAATATGGTGTGCTCAGCATTATCGATCTCTGCATCTCCATATACACATCTTTATCCGTCCTTTTCCCTATAGAATGTTGTGAAGTAAATGAAAAAAGGTTCTTCTTAGGTTGTTTAATTTAATCTTTATTTTTGGTTTAGGAGAGCAGCTATGGTGCCGCTCGAAGGCTTGGATTCAATATTTAGAGCGGCTGTGGTGCCGCTCCAAAGCTTCGATTGATTCTGTTCTTACAGTATTCCTTAAAGTCTAATTAAGGCTAGGTCTCGTTGATGCGCTGCTCGCAGGCGGCGGCAGAGAGACGGCTATCTATATACTTATGTATATAAACATATGCCCTCTCTTATGTGAGGAGCGCGAGGGGTATGCACATGCGGTCCGTTCGTGTTGCAATTATGCCGACGCTAACACTTTCTGTGTGTGGCCTGAGCCATAGCGATCGGTTCATATTTCGGCCACTTAGGGTTTATGACCGGGACCTTGAATTATGTAAACACTGCAACAAAGTGTGCGTACCCTTTAAGTATTGTTGGTACAGTGGGTATGCAATATTAGTGCATACTAAATCTCCCTCCTTTTGAAAAATAACGTAAAATTATGAAGTTATTTTAATATTGTATTTTAATAATGTAATTATGTATGGAATTCTTTATGTTAATTTGTATGTGTGTAGCTATATATGTATCTATGTTTGTATTTATCTGTTTATCTATGTTTGGCTTTTAGTTTTTTAGTCTATCCCTATGAACTGTTTGTTTCTTACTATTATTGTTTGTTATTACTATGTTATCTCTATCTCTCTATCTCTATTTTCTGATTTGGGAAGTGGACCAACAGTGTCCACTATCACTCTGTCGAAGGCATTTATTGGTGTGTCTGTTATTGTCAAAGAGGTCTTTGTATGAGATGTAATTTTCGATTTCTGACATTTAGGACATTGACTTTGGCCAAAGTTTTCGATATGCCAGTGTGATCTCCTTGGATCATCATGAAATTTAGACAGAACAGCTTCTTTGTCTTTAAGACATTTTATTTGGGTCATCGGGTTGAGTAGCGCTACTCTTAATGATTTTAATGTTTTATTGCCCATTAATTTGAAATTATCTATTGAAATCTTTGCAAAGATATTTTCCCACGGTGCCAATTTTATGTGGTTGATATTATTTATACCGGCTTCCGTTTCAAGACTTTGGAAAAATTGACCTAAATCAATAACTCCATTATCTAATGCTCCACTAAAACCAGGAATCAACGCACAGCTTAATCTACTTAAATGACCCTATTAAATTGTTTACCATTCAACTCTTGTAACACTTAACTGATTTGCTAAGATTTATTTTGGCCATAAACATGCCCCCATTTTCTTCCAGTGGCAAAAAACCAATATTTCTTATAAAAAAATCTGAACACTGAACGCGTTAATCAATCGATGCGATTTTTTGCCAAAAGTTAGTCCTCTACATAATAAAGATTTGGTTTTTGTTAATATTTGGATATTTCAATGTTTACTATTTTTTATCGATTTTAGAAAATCAGAAAATCCCCCCCCTTTTTCTTCTAACGGCAAAAAAACACTGATCTAGGTCAATTATCACCTAGATATTTTATTGAGTTTATTCTGATGGTTTAAGGATTCATATGGTGGTTTTCCTGAATCCTCTTTCCTTTCCTTTCCTCTTTCCTTTCCTAAAGTCGGAAGAAAATTTGCTTAAAATGTAACGCAAGCATTGAACGAACACGGCTGTCTGTTCTCCCTCTCTCTCTCTCGCTCTCTCTTCCTCTGACTCTGTGTAGTACAATAATTTTATTGCGGCTGGCTGCTTTTGATTTGTTTTTAAGATTTCAGATTAAAAAACTTTAAAATTAAATTAAACTTAACAATAAAATAAAATAAAATTATATCAACATCCATACACACGCACACCCACACATACAAATAAACTCCGTCAAAGTGTTCAAGCGGCTGGGTTTTAGGAGCCATTATTTTTATATAAAACTGAAAACTGACTAGCATTTTTATGCGGCTATGTTCACTTATTTAACTACTAGGCTAATTTAAAGACACCACATAAAAAAAACGCTCCATATCCCCTTACTTCGGGTGTGGAAAAGGTTATTTATTTTTTAGTTTTAGTAAAAACTAAAAGATTAAAGAAAACTAAAAATTATACAGTTAATACTGTATAACTTCTTCATAAGAATTGCAGCTTAAACATGCCCCTATTTTCTTCCAGTGGCAAACAACCAATAATTTCTATACAAAAATCTGGTATCTGATCGAGTTAATCCTGATACTTTAAGGATTCATATGGTGGTTTTCCTGAAGCTCTAGGTCAATTCTCAAAAAACTTACAGGAGGCTAAAGCCGGAAGAAAATTTCCTTAAATTGTAATGCAAGCATTGAACGAACACGGCTGTCTGTTTTCTCTTTCGCTCTCTCTTCCTCTGACTCTGTGTACTACAATAATTTTATTGCGGCTGGGTGCTTTTGATTTGTTTTTAAGATTTCAAATTAAGAAACTTTAAAATTAAATTAAACTTAACAATAAAATAAAATTAAATTATATCAACCTCCACACACATACACACCCACTCACGCAAATAAACTCTGTCAAAGCGTTCAAGCCGCTGGGTTTTGGGAAAGTGGAAGAGAGTCATTATCTTTATATAAAACTGAAACCCGACCAGCACAACCTCCGGGTGTGGAAAAGAGGATTCATTTTAGTTTCAGTAAAAACTGAAAGTGTAAAGAAACTAAAAAACTAAAAAAACAAATTATATATTTAATACTGTATAAGTAGTTTGTAAACCTCACAACTGGGTCACCTTTGATGTGCCGCCGATTGATCCGCCACTAATTGATCCGCCGCTGATTGGGTCATTGATAAAAAAGGGTCATCTGACACCTGTCACCCTCGTAAAAGGGTAGGTTAATAAAAATTAAACGTGTGCGGAAGCGCCACCGCCACGAAGACGCACGCGATACGGATACGAGTGCAAGTGCGATGCAACGCGTTCGATCATTTTCCCACGATCGAATCCCACACCAAAAAAGGGTTGGAGGGTGAAAAGGTCATCAAATAACATGTGAACACCTGAAAACACCTGTGATCGGCCAATCAAATTAAATAGGGGAGGGATGAAAAGGTCAACGTCAGCCGAGATTTAAAAAAAAGGGTTCGTGGGAGGTAAATGAAGGTAGTTCTCAAAAGTCATCTCCTATTGAACAAAGGAAAAGTCAATCAAGACAGGCACCGTACCCAATCCACTTAAGAGTTAAATGTATATCCTGGAATTAACGAACGAGTCATCGCTCAAGAGTCCCTTAATGTTTCTACAATTAAGGGGAGAGACGTCTTATCCCCTAAGCCTTTTAAAGAGGGTCGTCAAATACCTAAAAAAGGAAAAATCTGAAAAAACCTCCCATTTCCCAAATAAAAATAATGTTTAAATTTTATTTTTGAATTTTTTATAATTTTTATTTTCTCAAGTTCAATATTAAAAGCGATGTTCTAAATTAATATACATTTTCATAATTTTAAGACATTTGTTTGAGCGTACAGTATAGAAATGGCAAGCACATGTATCAACTCCATGGGTTTAATTATTTTGTGCATGGCAACAAGTGTAAAATGTTGTCCATATATATTAGAAACCAGTGGAGTATCAGCCATTCTTTTACAGAAGTATTTTAATGAGTCTTCCAGGTATTTTATGTGATCGGGGAAAATTTGATCTTTAAATATTTTCAAGAAATTGTTTATTTTGAGTATAAGTTGAATGATTTCCATATTGGATGTATTATTATTTCCGTTGACTGCAAACATTTTGTAATATTATTATTATTTTGCTTCGATTTATTTTTTGTTTGCTTTTATTTCGTCGACGTCTGCTTCCTTCGATTTCCAAAAGTTGATTGAAGAAATGTTCTTCAATATCCTAGACAATACGTTGGACTAATCCAGTCAATGGTGTGCATTCAACTAGACGATCATGAATGAGAAGACAGTAAGCCTTTGTATTCACCTCACTTGGAGCAGTTAGTTCAGTTGAAATTTTAACATCAATTGGTCCCGATTTGACCATCTCATTTTGATAGGAGAGATCGACAACAACAATTGGCGCTTTACTAATAAATTCCATTGGGGATAAAAGTGGACGAGGTTCTCGATTGTAGTAGCTCTCTTGAAATCTTGAATACATGTCATACAAGACAGCGAATCGATTTTCATTGTATTTAATATTTAAATCTTCATAGGGATAGACATCAGAATTCAGGTATACCTTTGCATTTCTTAAATTGTTTGTAATTAGTTCTCCATTTAAAGTAAAGGCAATGATAGCAAAGCGTGGTCGTTCTCTATTTGCTGCCAGCTTTACATTCCATACATGATGAGTCCCCTGTACTAATGATGGGTTTATATAACAATCCCAACTACGAAATGCTAGTGGAAGACTAGCTCCACTTTTAACTACATTAAACATTTTAATTTTTGCACTATCGCTTGGGACAATATGTGGCACTTTTCAGCTAATACTGGTTATAGCAATATTATGTGTTTTTCCATCAACTGTTTTAAGAAACATATCATCAGTATTTTTAGCTAGTAGTAGGATAAGCTCGCTTTTAGAATTCATGAGGACTTTCTTATAGTCTTCTGCGAAGCCCAAGAACATTTTAAGTGGGACTGAAAAGGTGAAATGACCACCAGATCGGATATTATCATATATTTTATGATATCGTCAAACTCATATGAACCTACAGGTATTTCTATGACTTTATTCCCAATATGAAATAGATTATTCCTCATATCCACTTTCGGAATTGAATTAAATGTATAAAAATCAATGAGAGCACATTCGTAATTTCGTTTTAGTTCAATTTGTGGGAAAAAGTTTTCACTTATAACTGATGTACTTCCAGTTAAGGCGATTGTTAGCGATGTCGTCATTTTGATGTTTGATTCTGTACTGTCTTGATGATCATCATCTCAGTTCGGTTATATGACTTTGAATATAATTTTAAATTTTTCTTTAAAGTATAATAAATTAATCAAATCCTTTTCTGTATCGTCCAGCATTCATTTCATCATCCTTCGAAATTAGGAGTAAACCATACTTGTCTTCCCAACACATTCGTTAAATTTTCATGAAAGAATTATAGTCCATGTCGCTATGATCTCTATATATATGACGAATGTTTAAATCATCTTGCTTAAACACAATTATAAAATTTGCATTATCACGAATTAAATGTTTTGGAATATGTGTATAAGTTTGCGATAAATAAAATGAATCAATATTTCTATGACGTCCCATACAAAAATAGTTCCTCATGTTATCTTGTTTTTCACAAGCTATGTCATCAAAAATCATAAGAGAATTGTTTTTTGCTTCCTGCGGTGATAAAACTGTATCATTTGCTGAAAATGTGTAGTAACCCATTCCTCGTATCGGTTTAATTAGTTTTTCCAAATATTCATATTTCGGTTGATACAAGCTTTTTGAAAATACGTAAATATTTTCAAATTTTAATCCATTTGGACTTTCAATCAAAGAAATCATTACATTGGTCTTGCCACAGTTCGAGGGTCCAACAATTAAAGCTCTAATTGTGGCGAGGAGGTTTTGTTTCTCCATGACCGCCACCCCAAATGTTTCGTACTTCAATACTTTTATTTTGTCTTAATAAACGCATGTTTTTGTGTTAAGTACTTCATTCAATGACAGACTTTTAATAATTAAAGATCATATAAAATGGGTAAACATCTTTATAATATAAACAGTCATAAAACAAATGTGAAACGGGGTACTGGTCTCGTAAATAATATAATTAACTCTTTACCCTTTGAGGCTCATTTACCTGGTTACAATTTCTGCGGACCTGGTACCAAGCTAGAGAAACGATTAGCACGCGGTGATCGAGGAATTAATGGTTTAGATGAAGCTTGTCGAGAGCACGACATAGCATATTCTAATAGTAAGGACTTGAGTGAACGTCATAAAGCGGATTCCGTTTTAGTTGAGAGGGCTTGGGATCGTGTAAAAGCAAAAGAAAGTAGTATTGGAGAGAGAGCAGCAGCATATTTTGTAACAAACATGATAAAAGCAAGGAAAAAGTTTGGAATGGGTACAAAGCCAGAGAAAAAGAAAGTAGTAAAAAAATCTCTTGTTTCAATAATCAAACATGCTACTAAGGAATTGAAGAAGAGCTTATTCTTGACATAATGAATGCTATAAAAGTAGCACGCAAAGCAGTATCAACTACAATGGGATGTAGGAAAAATGTTATAGTCCCACGAGTTATAAATGTTCCCAAAATAGGCGGCTTCTTGCCACTTGTTCCAATTTTAACAGCTCTAAGTGCTGTAGGAAGTTTGGCTTCAGGCAGTGCAGCAATAGCAAAGACTATTAACAATGCAAGAACAGCAAAGGCTCAGCTGCAGGAAAATCAAAGACATAATAGAAAGATGGAATCAGTTGCTTTGGGTAAGAGGTTATATTTACAACCATATAAGAAAGGGTATGGGATTTCATTTTCAAAAAATAAATGAGGTTTGGCTTTAAAAATATTCCACATTTTCGTGGAGTATATATGAGAGATCAGTTACCAAAATTCCAAAACCATCTTGAGTGTGGAATAATAAATTTAGCTGACTCTTCATCAAATGGAACGCATTGGGTAGCGTATTTTAAGAAAGGATTAGATTCATATTATTTCGACAGCTTTGGTAATTTACAACCACCATTTGAAGTCGTTCTATATTTAGGTAAAAACCTCAGATATAATTATCATCGATTCCAAAAATTTGGGACTGTTAACTGTGGCCACTTATGTCTAAAATTCTTGTTAGACTGCTTTTCGTTTCGCTAATGATACTTTAATGCATCGAGTCCTATTTTTATTATCGTTCCATTGGGTATTTTGAGCCTTTTTTACCTATCCCACGCTACATGAAACCAAGGGTAGTGGGAAAAGAAGAAGAAGAAGAAGAAATTTCCTCCTTGCTTGGTATAAATTCATTCAGTGTCAGAAGGAAAATATCATTGAGTGACCAGCAGCCACCAGCCAGCCAGCAGCCACCAGCCAGCAGCCACCAGCCAGCAGCACCTAGCCACCAACCACCAGCACCTACTAGCACCACCAGCCACCACCACCCACTAGCCACCAATCACCAGCAAAAAAAAAAACTGAATCCAGACACCACCAACAACAAGGAGAACAACAAGGAGGTCAACACTTCTCAATCCAAATTGCCTCTTGGTGTGACCCAAGAGGATTTGGATGCTCTTATTGAGGATATTCAAATGGATCCTCTTATGCTTGCGTTTAACTCGTGTCGAGTTAAAACCAAATTTAACTTTAACCAACTCCCTTTTAACACAAGGTTTGAAATTTTTTCAGCAAAGAGAATTAATGGAAAATTTGGCTCCAACATTAGGTTGGAGCTAGAAAACAATTATGTTTACCTCCCTGAGAGGTTAAATAATGTTGAGGACTATATCCTCGAATTTTTTAGCGTTAAAAGATATAATTTAATTAAATATTGCGATGGAAACATTGATTTCGAATTTATATGTAATCAATCATAAATAATATATATAAAATAAATAAATAAATAAATATTATAAAAAAAAATTTAACATTATTTTTATTTGGAAATTGGGAATTGAGAGTTGTTTTTCAGCAATTTTTATTACAGATGAAATAAAAATGAAATAAATAAATATATGAAATAAAAAAATAAATTATATAAAAATACAATTTAATCATTATTTTTATTTGGAAATTGGGAATTGGGAGATGATTTAATATAATATAAAAATAAAATGTAATCATTATTTTTATTTGGGGATTGGAAAAATTTACTTTCTGCATTATGCTTTCAACTTGAAAAATAGTTTAAAGACGAACTGGTTCATTTCAAAAGGCCGATTAACTGATCTGTTACCAGACCAGTTAACCTGATCAGGTCTGTTTAACTGATCAGCTACCAGACCAGTTAACCTGATCAGGTCTGTTTATCTGATCAGCTACCAGATCAGTTATCAGGTCGGATAAGGTGATTAGCTATCAGCTCTGATTAAATTATTTGATATATGCTTTATATACATTTGTAAAATGTTTTATTTCTCAGTACATATTCCAACCGCCAGGGAGTAATAGCCACATTAAATTTAAATTCCTAAATTTAAAATTAATCAAAATGAATGAAAGCATTTTGAAACAATTGATAAAAAGTCGAAATGCTCGCAAAAAAAATTCTCAGAATTTAAACAATTTCAGTCTCGAAATATTATGGGATTGGAAGAAACTTTTAAACCTATAACTGAACCATTACACGACTTCGTTAAAGATAACATAAAATTACATCATGTTGAAGGTAAGGATTATATCGGGGGTGCCACAGAAATCGCTTCCGCTAAATTTCACTTGAATTTCATTCCGCGGTGCCATAGCCAATCCGCAGAAGTATTTTGCGCTGAATGAATCAGCGCTCAATCAGCGCTAAATCCGCTAAAGTGTAGTGCTGCCAACTCGTTTGATTCTGTTTTTCGAAGTCTGGGTCAGCGATGCCAACTCTTATAATTTTACGCGCCAAAAATTGAAATTTTTATTCTGTTTTTATTAGCTGTTTAAATTAATTAGCTATACATAATTAAATTTAAATATTTAAATTAAATTTTAAATTAATAAAACCCGTTTCTCTGCAATGATAAAATATAAAATAATGTAAAACGAACATTAGGGAAATTTGAATTTGAGAGGGCTGCCACCCTCAGCAGCCAAGTTCGAAAAGGTTTGCTAACATGCTAATAAAATGAAATCACTCGAAGTGCTGTGGCACCGCGGAAATATTTGCGCGGAAATGGTTTCCGCGGAAAGCAAAATCCCTAGTGATTTCTGTGGCACCCCTGTATAAATGAAAAGACGGAAATAAAAACTAAACAGAACAATTCTCCATTAGACTTTGAAACACCACATATGAAAAAGAATAGGAAACTTTTATTGTATAATACAAATAAACGCAATTCGACTCCTAAATATGATGGAAACAAGTCAACAGTCTCTTCACACATCAACTTCGATATTGAATCAATCATCAAAACATGAGGAGAGTACAAAAAATTTCAACATTATTGAACTAACACAAGAACATGTTTTGGATAAGACATATGGCCCTAGAAAAAATGAGAATGGTCAATTAATGCTTGGGAGTAGTCAAATAAATATTTCCAATAATAAGATTGAATTTGATGACGGTCAAAACTGGCAACTTACAAATGGATTATATTCTTTAATATGTCACCATATTCCCCAAAATTATAATGCAAAGGAATTGGAAATTTATAGACTAATTTTATTGAAAACTAATGTGTTTCGAAGAAACTATCTTCCTAATGGTCAGGTGAAAGGAACACGAGTAGCGAAATATTCTGAAATTATTAAACCACTTTTAACTAAATCACCTATTCTCGAGTCAAAAACAAAGATATTAGGGACTGGATTTATGAAACTTGAGATGAATAAGCCTAATTATGTATATTGGGATGATCCCAATGAATTGGTGGAGCGATTACAGTTATTAATCGCATCAGAATCCGCTGGAAATACAAGTCACACAATTGAAATTACATCTATAATTGAAGAATTGAGGGAGGCTCAAATAATACATTAATATACTATATATTCAGTCAACTATAAGAAAATGAGTTTATAATCATCATGTCTGTTGACAAGTTTGGACGCTATATACATGAAAAGCAGAGCTCTAATCAGTTAAAACGATATGAGAAAACTCCATCAGGACTCTTCATAGATTCGGATTGCAACTTTAACATTCAAAGAAGAAGTATTAGAAATGGTGGCTTTCCCAAAGAAGATGGTGACATTGTCATAAAAACTTATGTTGATAAAGCTATACAAGATCTTAGAGTATCCCTAACATCATTGATTACGAGTTATCAAATAGAAAATGAAGAAAGTTTTGATGGACTTGAGGCAATCGACATTGATACACATGGAAATTTCAAAAAACTACGCAAAAAAAATTTAGAAGAAGTCACAAAAGAATACGTTGATGAATCTATAAAAAGACTAAGAGATTCAATTATTTCACATTAAAAAGAATTAATTGTCTCTATACCTGATGTTGCGACAGCAGACATTGAAGCCAGATTGGAAAGACTTGAGGTTTTGATCTCGAGTATTATTGAAAAATATGGACTTTCTTAATTTTCTAAAATAAAATAATATATATAGATATTTAAATATTATAATTTTAGTTTAAGTTACTGCTTAAATATGAGTGGAAGGGGTATAATTAATGAATTACATGCTTCATCGCGTAAGCATTTTTTACGACGAAGGGTTATTATAAAGGGGATTGACGATTTATTTCAAGTTGACTTGGTTGAAATAGGAAAGTACGCATCATCAAATAATGGATATCGCTACCTTTTAACAGTAATCGACACATTTTCTAAATTTGCTTGGGGTGAAGCAATTAAATCGAAAAATGCTAAAGCTGTGACTGAGGCAATGGAAAAAGTATTTAAAACGAATGGTAGAGTACCTAAGAATCTACAAACTGATGATGGAAAAGAGTTCTTCAACTCTAAATTTAATGAATTAATGAAGCAAAATAAAATTAATCATTATTCAACATTTAGTACCCTAAAGGACTCAATTGTTGAACGATTTAATAGAACATTAAAAGAACTCATGTGGAGAGAATTTAGTTTCAATGGAACGTATAAGTGGATTGATATGTACAAAGAACTAATATCCGTTTACAACAATAAACCACACAGAACAATAAAAATGTCCCCCATTGATGTAAACAGTGAGAATGAGCAACATATTTTGAAAACTGTATACAGTAACATTAAACAATTTACAGGTAGTAAACTTAAGATCGGTGATAATGTACGAATTAGTAAATATAAAGGAGTATTTGAAAAGTCGTATACTCCAAATTGGAGCACAGAAATTTTTAGAATTGTCAAAGTCCAAAATACTTATCCTACTACATACTTACTGGATGATTTAAAAGGAAATCCCATAAAGGGTGGTTTTTATAAAGAAGAATTGAAAAAAACCCGTTTTCCAGATAAATACCTAGTTGAGAAAGTGCTGAAAACAAAGGGGAATAAAGTGCTTGTGCGCTGGCTCAATTTCCCAAAAACTGATGACAGTTGGATCGAAAAATCTGAAATTTTATAACATTTAAAAAAAAAAAACTCAGAAATAGTTTTCATTTCATTTTTCTTTTATTTACATGTTTATTATTATTATTATTTTTTTTTTTTTTTATAATTTACATTATTTTTGGTATTGGTTATGTATATTTGATTTATTTCTAAATTTAAGTATTTTATATTTAAACATTATTCAATAAAGTTTTATTTTACAAGCTTATATAAATATATCTATGTTGTTTTATTTATATACAGGATTTATTATTTTTAAAATCTAATTTTCGGACCCCTCATTTCATCAATTTGCTGAAGGTGTGAGATTAAATTAAAATCATATATG